>JARYZH020000717.1:0-79201 GCA_030021035.2 Notholithocarpus densiflorus
CCCAAAACCCTAACTCAGCGGATCAATGTTTAGCCTTAGGTATAACCAATCTATCACAAATGTCCAAATCACCAACAAATCTTATACCCAAGTCCCATATTCACACTTACAAATATCACAAGATAATTTTTTTTTAATGAATAATATTGCAAGATAATAAAAAAATAATTTATTGAAAGAAAACAAGCAATAAGAAGAAAATAATGAGAATTCAAAGAGAGAAATGACATATTTGAAGCGAAAAAGAATAGGAATCCTCCATGGCTATAATCCACACTTCATATTTATTGGATAATAATAATATACAACTTATCTTTCTATTGGATGTATTTTTTACAATTCCATTGTTAGATTAAAGCAATATATAAAAATGAAAAAAAAAATCATATCATCTATTAAATTTTAAATTTTATGATTTTTAAAATTAAAAATTATATACAAAGGATGAGTTTATGATCAAAGAAAAAATAACATGTGAACAAAATAAAAATTTATATACGTATTAAGAACATAAAAAACATGTAATTTACTGTTTGATTATCAAAATACGAATTTTAACAAAATATAATTAAATAGTGTAATAAAAAAAAGTAAGAACCATACCAAGGCATACTTTTGTGCTATAAAAAAAAAAGTTTGGGGGAAATCGTGGCCCCAAGGCCCAAGGTATAACATTGCTCCATCACCGCTTTGCTTTACATTCTAAAGGCTTGTTTGGTAAACATGTTTAAATTATTGTTTTTAGTTTTTAAACAGCATTACACATATTTTTACACACTTTTTCACTTACACGTATTTCAGAAACTATAAATAACATTACTTAAACTTCTTTACCAAACAAGCCCTAAGAAAGCGAGAGAAAAAAAAAATGATACAATTTCTTAGATTTTGTACATTAGGAAATCCCTAATTTTAAAAAGAAAAAAAAAAACAATAATATTTTACTTTCCCAAAAAATAAAAAACCATAACATGAGTGAAAATCTAAAATTGTATTTCGTCCTCTCTTCCAACTCCCACGCACAAACGCCCTCTCCTGCTCGCGACACACAGAAAGGCGCGACGCCGCCTTCCCCAGAAAACCACTTCCACCGACTCTCTCTGGTATGTTCTCTCTCTCTCTCTAGATTTCTCCTTTCTTCTCTAAGATCTGTGAGATTTCAATCTTTATTTACTTTTATTTTTCTCTTTCGATTAGGTTTTCCTCTCACTTAACCTACCCACTATCTTTCTTTACCATTGTTTCCCTTTAAAATCTCTGTTTCTTTATTTCCATACTATATAACTGAAAAATAGGTATTAAACAAGCAAAAAAAAAAAAAAAAAACCACTGCAAATCAGTTCATGAAATAGGGATAGTTTTTATTATTGTTTTATTAGTGTCTTTTGACAACTTGGGTTTTCATAGAGAAGCTTTGAAAGTGTTTTTTTTTTTTTTTTGTTTCTGTTTCTCTTGTAATTCGCAGGTAGCAATAAGTTGTGGTTGGTTGGAATGAATCTTCGTTGAACAAGGTTGTTGTGTTACTTGGATTTGTCGAAGGGTTTTGTTTGTTTGTTTTGAATAGTAGAAAATGTTAGGTGCTTTGCCAATTTTGCCCCTTCCTGCTCCACCATCTGATGGAAATCTTGGGCCCTTACCACCAGCTCAATTGACTGATGATGATGAAAAACCATCATCAAATGAGTCAGCTCCCGTGCCCGTGTCTGTGGCGTCACACACGAGAACTATTGGTATAATTCATCCTCCTCCGGATATCAGAACCATTGTTGACAAAACGTCCCAGTTTGTTGCCAAGAATGGTCCTGAGTTTGAAAAGAGGATTATTGCTAACAATGCTGGCAATGTCAAGTTCAATTTTTTGAATTCTTCTGATCCTTACCATGCTTATTACCAACATCGTTTATCGGAATTCCGTGCTCAGAATCTGTCTCCGGCACAGCAGCCTGGTGATTCTGCTCTGCCTGTGGCCACTGAGTCATCAGCACCATCTGCTCCTCCTACTACTACCGATGGTATTGAGGTGGCAAAGGCTGATCTTTCTGCTTTGTTTAAACCTGTTCGTAAAGTTCTTGATCCCCCTGAAGCTGAGCAGTATACTGTTCGGCTTCCTGAAGGGATTACTGGGGAGGAATTGGATATAATTAAGCTCACAGCACAGTTTGTGGCTCGGAATGGGAAGTCGTTCTTGACAGGGTTGACTAGTAGGGAAATTAATAACCCCCAGTTTCATTTTTTGAAACCAACTCACAGTATGTTCATGTTTTTCACTTCACTTGCGGATGCGTATTCGAAAGTTTTGATGCCTCCAAAGGGTTTGACGGATAAGCTAAAGAAGAGTGTTGCTGACATGACAACCGTGCTTGAACGATGTGTGAATCGGCTTGAGTGGGAGCGTTCACAAGAGCAGGCAAGGCAGAAAGCTGAGGATGAAAAGGAGCATGAAAGGATAGAGATGGCTATGATTGATTGGCATGATTTTGTTGTGGTTGAATCGATAGACTTTGTGGATGATGAGGATGAGGACTTACCCCCTCCAATGACCATTGAGGAGGTTATAAGGAGAAGTAAGGTGTCGGCTATGGAAGAAGATACTGATATTGTTGAGCCAGGAAAGGAGGTGGAAATGGAAATGGATGAGGAAGAAGTGCAGCTTGTTGAAGAGGGCATGAGGGCAACTAGTCTTGAAGAGAATGATGATGGAAAGCAAAATGAGATGAAGGTAAGAGAAGAACCAGAACCACCAATGAGAATTGTGAAGAACTGGAAGAGACCAGAGGACAGGATACCTGCAGAAAGAGACCCAACAAAATTTGTTGTTTCTCCAATTACTGGTGAGCTAATCCCTAATAATGAGATGTCTGAACACATGAGGATTTCCCTCATCGATCCCAAGTACAAAGAACAAAAAGAAAGGATGTTTGCTAAGATTAGGGAGACCACACTTGCTCAGGATGACGAGATATCTAGGAACATTGTGGGACTTGCACGAACACGTCCAGATATATTTGGTACCACAGAGGAAGAAGTCTCTAATGCTGTCAAGGCTGAGATTGAGAAGAAGAAAGATGAGCAACCAAAGCAAGTCATATGGGATGGTCACACTGGAAGCATTGGACGCACTGCTAACCAGGCCATGTCACAGAATATTGGAGAGGATCAAAATGATGGTTCTAATAATGATGGAAGAAACCTTCCTGGTCCTGCGGCTCCTCCTCCTAGACCTGGTGTGCCATCCATTCGTCCACTTCCTCCACCACCTGCACTAGCCATGAATCTTCTTCGTGTTAACACAGTACAGTATTCTGCTGCACCTAGTGGTGGGCTCCCTGTACCCATGCCCAGGCCACCAGTTATGCAAATGATTCCTTCAGTTCGACCACCTCCACCCCCAATGACAATGACTTCTGGACAGCAATCTCTTATGGTGAATCGACCACCCCCAATGCCACTATCAATGTCTATGAATGCTCCTAGTATTCCTGTACCACATCCACCAGGTTCTCAGTTTACACCGATGCAAGTTCCCCGACCTTATGCCCCTCTTCCTGTAACCCAACCTAACATGTCTATGATGCCTCCACCGCCTTTGCCTCAAGGAATGCCTCCACCACCACCACCCGAGGAAGCTCCTCCACCACTTCCTGAAGAACCAGAGCCAAAGAGGCAGAAGCTTGATGATTCTTTGCTTATTCCAGAAGACCAGTTTCTTGCACAGCATCCGGTATGTGGAGTCTTTGCCTTTGCCTCTTTTCACTTCTATAACATTTTCTATACCAATGGTTTCTGGATTTCCTGATTGAGAATGATTTTCATTTTTGCAGGGGCCTGTTCGTATTGCTGTCTCTGCTCCCAATGTTGATGAAGGAAATCTTAAAGGGCAGCTTCTGGAGATTACAGTGCAGTCTTTATCTGAAACTGTTGGCAGCCTTAAGGAGAAAATTGCAGGGGAGATCCAGCTTCCTGCCAATAAACAGAAATTGAGTGGAAAACCTGGCTTTCTCAAGGACAATATGTCGC
This sequence comes from Notholithocarpus densiflorus, assembly GCA_030021035.2. Lineage (NCBI taxonomy): Eukaryota > Viridiplantae > Streptophyta > Magnoliopsida > Fagales > Fagaceae > Notholithocarpus > Notholithocarpus densiflorus. The sequence goes on from JARYZH020000717.1 coordinate 4,018, forward strand.
TGGCATATTATAATGTTGGAGCAGGAGAAACACTTACACTATCTTTAAGAGAGCGTGGTGGTAGAAAAAGATGAATAGCTTCTTTGACCAGGCCATTTAAGGTGGTTGTTGGAACTTTCTTGTTACCATGAAAGCATTCTATATATTATTGTGGAACTTCGTTACTCATCTTGATCTTATTGTTGCAAATGGTATTGGTTCATGTATTATTAGGATGACTTTATGAAATTATTTCTTTTTTAACCTGATGGCAAGTATGGTATCTACTACAGATTTGGCGTGTTGGGCGAGTGTCTCTTAAGGGCAATGGGCAATTGACAAGTTCTTTTTGCTTAGGCTGAGCAAGTCATCTACTTATTTCTAATCATCTTCTCCTTTTGCATGGCAGTTGTTTCTCTGGAATTGGGTTCCATGGTCTTGATTTGTTTTTTTTATTTCCAATTTTGTTACTGAAAGTTCTGTTCTGTTCTTGGTCAATGTAGTGATGAATGGTTCTTTTTGCTAGTATTTAGGTTTTGTTTTATTGAGAGCATACTCATATGCCTTGACGAGTGGATGGACAGATGATCTATTTATTTTTCTCTTGAGAACTCTGCATCTTATGGTGCGAATCTTGCAGATCTCATTCCCTACAAGTTTGTTTCAATTTGCTCCCATGTTATCCCAAAACCAGCCAGCATTGCAAATAGCAAGCAATGGCTGGGGGAGTTGGTGATTTCTGATACTGTTGTTTTTCTTACTACAGAAAAAGGCTACTTGTTTGGGTTCTTGAAAGGTCTGTGCCACCCAGCATGTTTCTTAAACAGGTAGTATGTAGTTTGTCCATTTTTTGCTTTTAATGTGGCAGGCCTTGTCCTTTTCACAGCTCTGATAGAAGCTGTTTATGCCTGCTGTTTTGTTTCAGCGTGGATCAAGTTTGATTGCATTTTTTTGATAGAGGAGCAGCAGATGAATCTTCCTCCCACATCTCTAAATAGACCTGAACTTACATTTATGTATACTCTTCTGGATTATTTTAGAGCAAGACTGTGGCCTTGCTATATATATTTTGCTCAAAAGATTAGTTGGATAGTAAACTGGTTTGGGAAGGATCATTTTTACCTCCCTTTAGTCCATAACTCCTTCCCAGCTTATTCTACACATGACTTTCATCGTGGATGAGACTATAAGTGTTATTTTTTTGGACGATTCTAGGTATTAGTCTTTCCAAGTACGAGAGCTAAAGGTTCTTGGCCAAGAGCCTTGTAGCTCAATAATGGTGTTGCTTGCTCTCCCTTATGAGAAGGATTAGAAGTTTAAATCCCCTTCTCCACTTGTTTAAAAAAAAAAAAAAACCTTTCATGTCTACTGTTTCATTGTCAAGCTTTTGCTCCTTTTACTCCACAACTCATAGCTGTTCATTTTAGAGTTGTGACATGAAAGTTGTCTCCCAGCGTCCATAGATTGATTCACAATAACAAATATTGTTTCGCGCTAAATGGTGTATACTTCATTAAACCAACTTTACACTTGGCACCATCTCTGTGGGTAGAAGAGAATAGCATAACTATAACTCATTGAATCAATCAAAAGTTTAGGGTCATTACAAAATTTCACAACATTTTTATAATACTTTTATTTTGAGTTGTGGTGAGTCTAAATATAATTTTATTTTATTTTAATGACCTATGATGGATTGACATATCAGCATATTGTGCAAATTTTTATGAAATTTTGTTGTGTTAATACAAGAACTTTTGAATCAAACACGTGCCTAAGGAAAATGTGACACTTCTATAAATCATTACTTAGTCACTTTTTAAAAATGAAATTGTGATATAAAACCAGACTTTAAACCAAATTGGTGAGCTTCCTTGCCAAGAAGAAAAAGCCTAAAATCATATGTCGAACCCACAATTTCATCCTTAAATAAAATCACATAATTGCTTGCTTAATGTCCTAAATAAATTGAAATTTTCTTGGTGATTTTATTGATGATTATGATTTTGATATGCTCAATATAAGATAAAATTGAGAACGTTTTCCATAGAACTCATCTAAACATAACATTAGCCTTAAAGTACAATATTTTCCCTTTAATTTTAAACAAACGATTCTCTAATCAAATTGAAGATAATCATATTCAAGCTCAGCCAAAATAATGCCAAGTTCTAGCATTGTCAATTCAATTGATGAATCAAGAAATCAATTGTCGAAATTTAATATTAATATAGTAATAAGTAATCATTCAAATTGTACTAACAACTATAAGATAAAATCTAAATTGATAGCCTGATGGAATTGCAATTTGACAATCAAATCTAAGTTCTCAAATTAAACTTTCTTAATTCCTTAGTTTATACTTTAGGTTAGATTATGTTGCGCCAATAAAAATCACCAAAACTTTACGTTTATTCTTTAGAAAATTTCATGTAGCTAACTGGTTCATGTGTGTTTTTTTTTTTTTTTTTTTTTTTTTTTTTTTTTAAGAATTTTTCGTTAATCACATCATCTTGAAAAATTTTGTGGTTTGAATTAACACTAACATATGTATAATTTGTGGGAATTTTAGTTATTTATAGTGTGCCCTATGACAAAATCACATCTTAGAGTATATAACACTTAATCACTTACATTGACTAGTATCCAACTTTTATTAGAAACTTTCATTTAATAGAATTTTATTTTTTAAGTTTCTTGAAATTTCAGCAACATTTGAAACAAATTATATTAACAATTCTTTTTTTTTTTTTTTTTGAGAAACTATTAACAATTATTTTTGATGAGCAAGAACAATTATGTTAATAACATTGATATTTTAAAGTAAATAGCTATAAGGTGCATAATAATAATTGTTTTTTTTTTTTTTTTTTGGTGCCGTCACAGCCCACAGGACGCTAGGTCCGTCAGTTCGCACCGTGTCCGTGACCAAATGAGTTTAATCTTTTACGTGTTTCACTTTGTAAACCCCTTGAGGCTTAAACCCTAGCCTCCACCTCTGCTCTGCTCAACCCCTTAAACCCTAAAACTTCTTTTTCTTCTTCTTCTTCTCTCTCTCATGGCTTCCCTAACCTTGAAGAAGAATTATCGGTGCGTGCCTTCACTTGAACAATTCTACACAGGTGGACCGTTCGCCGTCTCATCAGACGGCTCCTTCATCGCCTGCGCCTGCGATGAATCGATCAGAATCGTCGATTCATCGAACGCGTCGATAAGGTCGACCATCGACAGCGACTCAGAAGCTCACACGGCCTTGGCGCTTAGCCCAGACGACAAATTGCTCTTCACCGCCGGCCACAGTCATCAGATTAGAGTCTGGGATTTGTCCACCCTCAACAACGTCCGTTCTTGGAAGGTATTTTTTTCAAAATTTCAAATTTTGTGGGGTTCATTGAATTGGATTGTTTAGTAGAAGTAGTAAAAAATGACATCTTAGTATGATTTTCGATATAATAGAATGACAGAAAACAAAACATTTGAGACAAAGGCTTGTTTGTTGTGGATATAACCAAAAGTGAATTTTCATTTGGTTTGATGATAATTGAAAGATATATAATCTTCATTACAGTTTCCAAGAGTCATTGTAGCTCAATTGGCACCTTTTGGAGTTTCCAACGGATGCATTCAGGGTTCAAATCCCCTATAACTATTAATTATAGTTGTGCATACTCCTTTTCTGATTATGATTTTTTTAATTTTTTGTTGGCATTGAGTAGGGACATAATAGTCCAGTGATGGCTATGGCTTGCCATGTGTCGGGGGGATTGCTTGCTACTGCAGGGGCTGATGGGAACATCTTTGTTTGGGACGTCGATGGTGGCTTTTGCACTCACTCCTTCAAGGGTCACAAAGGGGTTGTTTCTAGTATTATGTTCCATCCTGATCCGGATAAATTACTGGTAAGTTCCTACTTAAAGGAAATTTTTTTGTTTTAATTTTGCTGTTTGCAGTGTTCAAGATGTGACATTTGTTGATTATTTGCGGTATCTTTGTTTCACTCATTACACTAAATTGTTTTATTGCTTGCTTCAGTTTGATGCTTCTTTAAGTCTTTGTATTATTCAAGGCTGGTTTTTATATTGGGGTGCAATTCAGTGTGTCATGGATTTAATAATACTAGGGGTTTCCAATATTGGGTTCTTCGTGCTAAAAATTTTGGAGAAAGTTAATGTACAGAATTAACTATGCAAACCCTAAAACCACATATACTATCCTGCTCTTCACTTGTTTGCCAATGGAATCTCCAGCTGTGGCTCATCAGCCTCGTCATATTTTTTCTTCCAAAGGTATTTGAAGCATTGCCAAAAAAAAAGTATCTCTTAAGTTGCTATTGGTCCTTTGGATCTCATATTTTCACATCCTAGAAGGAAGAATCTTGGAAACTGAAGAACCTTTTTGATCTAAGGCTGTTTCTGTTGCATTATAAATAATGTGTCAAAGCTGAAAAATTCATGGAAACATAGCTTGGAAATTCCTGTCCAGTTATTATGGCATTTTCAGTTTCGGAATGTTCCTATTGCATAGATTTATCCATGTACTCTAAAAATGTGATACTGAGAAATTGGACGATTTCTTATTGGAGTGGACTTTGCAAGTCTTGATGCCTGTAATGAAGCTGGTGTGAAACTGTGTCATGTACTCATGTTTTTGCTTACAAGCACTCAGAACCTTCCACTTCAAGCAATAGTTACAGGAACCTTATTGTATGTTGCTGTGCATATGAATTGAAATTCTGTTGCCCTCCTCTCCCAATTTTTAAATGGAATGTCAAATTTGGTTTGTGCCTTAGTTACGTTGAATATGAGAGAGACTTTAATTTCAATTTGATATATTTTTATCTTCTACATTTTTAACAACTCTATCTGTTACCCAATGTTTTAATTGCACTCAAGCAGCATGTGATCCATATGCCCTTTTTTATTTGCAAGTGTGTGCAGCTGTGCAATTTCTGTGAATGCACTAACAAAAAGAAATAGTACATTAGTTATATTAGGGATTAAACAATTATCATTCTAAAAGAAATTACCATGACTGATATTCTCTTGAAGTAATACCATTTGAGGAAAATGTAAAATATTTGATTCCTTTTATTCTTTTTAACCATTAAGTCTACTCTATTGCATTTTTCTTTCATTATTAGCTTATCATTCTGTCTGGTATTTATAGTTTTTCTCTGGAGGTGCTGATGCAACAGTACGAGTGTGGGATCTTTTGACCAAGGAATGTCTTGCAACTTTTAGAAAACATGAGTCAGCAGTAACTTCTATGGCTATATCTGAGGATGGATGGATCTTGCTCACTGCTGGAAGAGATAAGGCACGGTTCATTATTATTATTATTATTTTTTAAAATCTTTGCTCACAGACGTGGTTATTTTAATATACTTATGATACTCTTATTAGATATTGTGTAAATTCACTTTCTCATACTTTTAAGTTTGTCCATTTGCTTTTTCTTTAATATATCTACGTAGCAGCCCTTTTATTTATTTTAAGTCATTGACGTTGGAGGCAATAAATCTGACCAAAATCCATCTTGTGTATAATGAATTTACATCTTCTCTTGACCAAATCCATCTATTATTTTGCAACTGAGAACGCCTTTTGAAGGCATTATCGATAACTACCTTTTAGGCTGAGTGAAGTAAAGTTACCTTACCTAGCCAGTTGCATCTACACTTTGGTCTCTTTGCAGTGTATTCTGTCTAACTGAAAACTTAGCGCTGGTCATTTCTTATGGCATAGGGGACTTTATTTCATGACTAGATTGTTGTACTTAATGTCACAAGCAGTTGTGAATGAGCTTATGTCAAAATGCTGGAGCTTTTTTTGGTTTCTGTTGTCTTAAAACATTATTTACTTGTATTGGTTGCTTCTAATTTTATATAGTTGGAAACCATTTAGTGTCAGCTGAAAAATGAGGTGTAGGATGTTTGCAGGTTGTAAACTTGTGGGATCTTCATGATTATGGTTTCAAAAAGACTGTGTTAACATATGAGGTACTTGAAGCTGTCTGTACAATTCGCTCTGGAAGCCCCTTTGCTTCAAGCCTGGCTTTATTCTCTCAGCAAAGTGGGAAGAAAGCAAGTGGTTCATCAGAAATTCATTTTATCACAGTTGGTGAACGTGGGATTGTAAGAATATGGAACTCTGATAGGTAAGACAATATCAAGTTGTTTTCCTATTAGTTTGTAGTTTGTTCGGATTTTTTTTCAGATAAATGGTTGTGAGGCCTCTGGGACTTGTATTTTTAGTTCTCATGATTGTTTCTCATTTAGAATGAACAGCAGTTTGATGAGTTTATTTATATTTTTTATTTTTCATTTTTCATTTTTCATTTTAACAGGGCAGTTTGCTTGTTTGAGCAAAAGTCATCGGATATTACTGACAGCTCAGACATGGATAGGGGCTTCACTTCTGCAGTTATGCTGCCTTTTGATCAAGGGTTGCTTTGTGTGACTGCTGATCAGCAGTTTCTTTTCTATTCCCCAGTAGAACACCCAGAAGAGATGTTTAAATTAATCCTAAGCAGAAGACTTGTAGGATACAATGAAGAGATTGTGGATATGAAATTTTTAGGTGAAGAGGAACAGTTTCTGGCGGTTGCCACAAATCTTGAACAGGTAAATGTGTTGATTCTTACCTATCTCAACATTTTTTGTACTGGTAGCTTGCATCTAGAGGATGTAAGATCTGAATAATTGGTCACTGAAAAATTCAATATGATAACTCAATCTTATCATTGTTTCTTTTTTCACCTTTTTCTGGTTTCCGTGTTTGCAAGAGAACTTTGAATGTTACCACCCTAAATTCTTTTGTCTTTATTAGTTCTGACTATGAATGTTCTCCAGCCTCCTAGGAGAGTTTTATGTGTGTCACTTCAGAACAACTCATAGCCATTTATGTCTTGGAAGAGTGAAGACCTGTGCTTCTATTATCGAGACCTAGAGTAATTGTACATTCTGAAACCTGGTTTCAGCAATTATTAGGTTTTATTATCATGCTCATTTTTACCTTTTTTAGAGATTTGTAGCAATTATCTTTTTTTTTTTTTCCCATCATCGATTACCTTTATTTTCAAGCAATTTTGTGTTGAAACATTTTGTTGTTCACGAAAAGTGACATTTGTGTTGGATGAGTGGTGTAATAATAGGTAAAAACATACAATGCAGTTATAAGCAGTAATTAAATTGATAATATATTCATGGTCTCCTCAATGCATAAGCTAGGCTAGGTTGCACGGATGTGGCCACTATGTCCTCTAGGATGGAGAGAATTCTTACTTGTGCTACTGGAAGAAAATATGATGTTAGTTTTGTGATTTTGATTCCTAATATGTATCTCAATTTGGACTCATGCAGGTACGAGTGTATGACCTAACGGCCATGTCATGTTCTTATGTATTGGCTGGTCATACTGAAACTGTTCTATGCCTTGACACCTGTGTATCAAGTTCTGGAAGAACACTTATTGTAACAGGAAGTAAGGATAACAATGTAAGTTCTATTTTCTTCTGCTCTCAAGGTACCTGCAGTGGACTTGGTTTGATTTTTTCTAATCATGTAGTCTGCACTCTGCAAGTAATATTGAACAGAAGCCAATGAGCTTAAGCTCAAATGACATGTCCTCCTTGTAAGAACAATGTTGAGTTAATGCAATAGGATCAAAACCACTTGGGTGCGTAACTTACCAATCATAAGGGGAAAAAAATTGACAAGTAGAAATATGGCTGTGATGGGGAAACTCACTTTACTTTGTTTCTTCATTTATTATTGGACAGTGCATGCTCTCTCTCCACTCGTCCCTCCTCTCTCTGAGATGATTTGTATGCTCTATGTTGTATGTTGTATGTAGTATGCCATATGTTTCTATATTTCTAATTCCATTCTCTATATAGGTTAGACTGTGGGAATCAGAAAGCAGATGTTGCGTTGGAGTTGGTGTAGGTCATATGGGAGCTGTTGGAGCCGTAGCTTTCTCAAAGAAGCAGAAGAACTTCTTTGTTAGTGGTAGCAGGTGAGTTTTACCCATGCAATCCCTTTAACATGAAATTCCATCTGACCATTTCATTCATATGTACTTTGAACTCTTTTGATGTGGTTTTATCATGTTGTTGCTTCCATTGTATTAGCCACTACTCTAGGGGTGGTAACTGGTAACTGGTAAGCTGTAGGACAAGAGTACTTATACTAAAGGGTTATTTAGTTGGGATGGAAATACCAGGTAATGATTCCTATGGTGAGCTTTTCATAAAGTTAAGAAAGTGTAATTCATTGTGAATTGTACTGGCCTTTGCTTTGTATCACAATCCTTACAGACCTGCATATTGAATTAATTCCTGGTAAAAGGGCTAGGTGATATCTATTGGGCTCTGGGGCCCTTGCCTGAATTAAATTTCTGATTATTCAAATCATAAGTTCCTCTTTCCATCCTGATTCCTGTACACTTGCTCTCAAGGGTTACAATTAAATGCTGAGAATTCAGATTTGTTTTAAATGTCATGTAGCATAAGTTTACCCTGAAGAAGGCAGATCTCATTTCAGGGAGAAAATAAATATGCTTTAAAGGGTTTTCATTTTAAGGTCAATTTTTGTTATATCTTTAAATGTTATTTGGGCAACATGGCTATATTAGGCCATGACTAGTTCATGAGAAAACCGTGTTTGTTATGCACAAATAAAGTAAAAGTGATTGTAGTCAGCATATTAAAACTTTACAAAAAAATTTCCAAAGTTTCCATCATGGAAAATTTAATGGTCACATTATTAATTTAGTACAAAATTATTGGTAACCATAGAAGTGCTCTATTTAGGCTAGGATATGAAAGCTTATACACACACACACACACACAGATTCATTTCTAAACCTCAAAAATAGGTATTAATGACAAAGATTCATTTCTAAACCTCAAAAATATATCTGTCTGTGTGTATGAGTTTTGGAGTATCTAAGATGATAGAGCTCCAGAAGTACTCTGGTGAACTTTAACAATTTTGTGTTGCAATTGAATGCATTTATGATGGTTTAATCTTAACATGGAATAGATAAGTATGGATCTTGAACTTTTTGTTTTGCTAAAGTTTATATTTCTCCTATTCCTATTCCTTTTTTTTTTTTTTTTAAATTTTCTGCTATTTTGTCATTCTCAAATTCCTCTTTTCTCCTAGTTTTGCTTTGAAATGGCATTGAATAGCACACTGATCCTCTGTATATATTTGGCCACTCATGGATCATTTAATGCCACAATAATTGTTCTCTGCTCTTCCATCATTATGTAACTTAAATTGGTGCTTGTGATTCACACTAGTAACCTTATGTTGCACTCTCCCCTAATATTTTTAGGAACTATTATTTCTCTATTTTTTTAACCTACATCTTTATTTGTTCTAGTGATCGTACACTAAAAGTGTGGAGTTTGGACGGTCTCTTAGATGGGGTCGAACAACCACTTAATTTAAAAGCAAAGGCAGTTGTAGCGGCTCATGATAAGGATATTAATTGTCTAGCTGTTGCACCAAATGATAGCTTAGTTTGCAGTGGTTCTCAGGTTTGTAATTTTTAAGGCACATCTTCTTTGCCTTTTGTTTTTATTTTTAGCAATTAATTTTTTTTCTCCAAAGAAAGTGCACATGCTGTAGGCATTGCCTGCCTTATGTAAATTTCTGTTGTCCTTGATAAAGTTGCTTCATTAGGTTTATTTACTAAATTTCCTCCTTTTTTGGGGGTGTTTGTGTGATGAATAGGATCGCACTGCTTGCATTTGGAGGCTTCCAGATCTGGTATCTGTAGTTGTACTTAAAGGGCATAAAAGGGGAATTTGGTCGGTAGAGTTTTCTCCCATTGAGCAATGTGTCATAACTGCATCTGGTGATAAAACGATAAAGATTTGGTCAATATCTGATGGTTCATGCTTGAAAACATTTGAAGGGCATACATCAAGTGTATTAAGAGCGTCCTTTCTTACTCGTGGGACCCAATTTGTTTCTTGTGGTAATGTGGCTAATAGTTACCTATTTGGTCTTTATCTATTGTTCACATGACATGTATTCAACTAAATAATCATTTTCAGGTGCTGATGGTCTGGTAAAGCTATGGACAGTGAAAACCAATGAGTGCATTGCTACATATGATAAGCACGAGGACAAGGTGTGGAAGCAGCTACTATTTTAATAATTATATTAGTCTTTCTAACAAAATCTCTTCTCATTTTTATCCTCAAGATCATGTAGAGTAATGCTTGATCTTATGGGTTATCTCATTCTGTGGATCTATGTCATGAAAAAAAAGTCTCATTAAACCTGTTATATGGTTTATTATCTGCATGTTTATTTTCTGCATATAAGTGAGAAGGAAGATGAAGGCTCATCTTCTGCTATCTTGGATGTAAAAACACTTCTGAATATGTCATGATCGGTTCACCTGGATTGTATATGTTTTTGATGTACTGTGAAATTCATGCCTGACATCGGGATGGTGTCCATCAGTACATATGGTGTTTTGATCATCAACATGGAGGGTCCAAAACTCCTAATTTAGGTTGTGCACCACAAAAAAACAGATGACAAACAAGCTGGTTTTATGAATTGACCTGTAGTGGTTTGGACGGGATTCCTCCAAACCTGTTTGCAGGACAACTCTGTGAGTTATCTTCATAATCCTGTAATGGCACCATAGCCATGTTCCATTTGTGCTGGGGTCTTCTTAATATGTCTTGTTTCTGTCCCTAAATATGACTCAGCAAGCAGCACCGAGCTATTTCAGTTATTTAACATGTTATCCTCTTTATGTGGTTGTTTTGGAAAATGAAAAAGATTAAGGTGTGATTGTAGGATTTTTGTTTTCTTTTGCTGTGCCAACTTGGCAGATGCATTTTGCTAGGGCAGTTAAAGTTTGATTGGTGCAATTGTGGCAATGGCCATTCAAATAATTCTATGGATTCTTCACTTCATTTGCATCCTCAAGTCATAGTCGTAGTTTTTAAATTTGATCCACCATTCATCATTACCCTGTTTTGAATTCTTTATCCATTTGCACTCCCATAATAGCCTGGTTTTGTTATCTGAGTGGGGGGGTGGGGGAAGCAGTTTTGTATTGTTGTGGGATTGTCTCTCTCTTCTGCAATTAGATTTTTGCTTGCCCTTCTCTTTTGCTCACAGGATTTAGCCTGCAGGTTTGGGCACTGGCTATTGGGAAGAAGACAGAAATGCTTGCTACTGGTGGCAGTGATGCTGTCATTAATTTGTGGTATGATTGTACTTCTGATGACAAAGAGGAGGCTTTCCGTAAAGAGGTGAGTTGTCTTACCTGCTATTTTTGTGCCTTATCTTGAAAATCATTTTTTTAGTATAGTAAAGAATATTATAAAAGAAAAAGAGAGCTCAAATAATAGAGCCTCCTAAAGAATCACTAATGTAGATTTAAGTGACCCCTGAAATTAAATAGAGAATTTCAAGATAACCCCCTCCCCTCAAAATCATAGTACAACATTCAATCAAGTGGCCCAAAAAGGTGGGTTATTCTGTTCCCCCCAAATGGCCCTCATAAGATGTTGAGGAGTTGCATCCCTAATGATGCTAATGCTATGCCAATCATACAATCCTTTCCAGCAAGAGTAGATGTTTTCACCTTCCTGGTATTTTAAATTCTATCTTGCCAAAAATTTATAATGTTGATTGATGCAAATTAAATTTCTAGAAGTTGAGAGAGTGTTTTTCCTAGGAATGAGCACGGGCTGGGTCAGGTTGGGTTTAGACCTGACTAGCAACCCAGCCCGATAGAGATGACATGAGATCCCACTCACCTGAACCTGCACATCCTGGTTGGGTTGGGTCTCGGGCAGGTAAATTAATGGACAGTTCTTTGTGAAAATAGCACATTTATTGACTCAAATATTGACTCATGCTAATAAAAAACTAATCAAGCTCCCAAAGGTGTAAAAACTCAAAAGAAAAAAAAATAGAAGGAAAAAAAAAAATCAATTTTAGGATTGGGCAGGTCGGGATACACGGATGACACCCAAGGCTGATCAGAATGTGGGACCTGGACTCAACCCGAATGACCTCATGACCTGCCCAAAGCCCGTCGGGTCGGGTTACATGGGTTCCTGCTCAGCCCTAGCTTGTTCTCTGTTTGTTGGAACTCTGATACTTGGACTTAGTGAAATTTTGGCCATTCATTGAAAATTTTGAATATAGTAGCATTTTCCTTGGTACAAATAAGTATAAATGATGCTTGAACTTTTTCGTGGATTTTCAGAATTTTGTTGTTATGCTAAGTTCCTGAATCACAAAATAATACAATTGGACGTATTGAGCTCCTAGCCAAATTACATGCACTGCACTATACTAGTAACTGGTCAGCTGAATTTGAAAGGGCATCTGGCATTTATTAATCCACTTTTGAAGGTTTCTTTTAAAACTGTGAATAAGCTGCACTATTATGAGTTACTGTTATCATGGTTCTATCATTTATGTAAGTCTGGCAGCAATTGCAGTTGTCTGTAGTTGATATACAGCAATGTACAGACATATAGGTTGGTTGGTCTTTGATTATTATATGGACTCTGTAACTATCATTCTATCCTGATCTCATATTTTATTATTGTCTTTTCTTTGTCTGATGATTATCAATTTTCTACTATTGCTACTGTCATCTTGCTGTTTCTGATTGCTTCGATACATTGTAGGCATTACTTTCATAGGGGTCCCTATCAATGAGTGGAACTATATAGTCTTTATTTGGGTCTTTATTATTTAGACATGATATGTTGGAATGTCACCTTTCTATATTTTAAGTTTAGCTTATTGTGTTGATGTTTCATATTTGGGGTCTTTATTTTTTAGACCTGATATGTTTATGAATTTTGACTAAATATTGTAACAATATCTTACATATAGAAGTCGGTGTCATATTAATATGCAGGAGGAAGGGGTTCTGAAAGGTCAAGAATTGGAAAATGCTGTATCAGATGCTGACTACACTAAAGCAATCCAAATTGCATTTGAACTTCGCAGGCCTCATAAACTTTTTGAATTGTTTGCTGAACTTTTCAGGTTAGGAACATCTTAACAACACCCCCCCCCCCCTTCCTATTGTGTATATATTTCTTATAGCCTAGTCCTCTGCAGGAAGAGAGAGGCTGAAAATCAGATGGATAAAGCTCTTAATGCCATTGGCAAGGGAGAGTTTCGTTTACTGTTTGAATATGTTCGAGAATGGAATACAAAGCCGAAGCTCTGTCATGTTGCACAATTTGTGCTTTTCAGAGTTTTCAATATCCTTCCTCCAACAGAGATAATTGAGGTACTGGTCTTTTTAAGTATTCCTCTTCTGTATAGCGTTTCAAAATATTGTGTCTCAGTAGGTTGAAATAACCATAGAAATGGTATATAAACTCAGTATTCTAGTCTTCTGGACACCAGCAGGGTGTGAGGAACCTCATTTGTGGGGCCCAAAACCTTTATATATATATATATAATGGAAGCCTATGGCCTTTAATTGACTTCTTAATGGCGCCATGTTAGCTTTGCTGCATTGGCTTTTAAAAGCTCATATTTTTCCGTGTCATCATTCTACTTATCAATTTTTTTTTTCCATGTCATCATTCAAATAATATATTTTTTAATTTGGTTTTTATAGTTTCTAGTAAACTATGTTTGTTTAAACTAAATAGAATTTACTTTCTAATTAAATTATGTTTGATCTCTTCTAAACAAATTCTATTCAAATTAGGTATGTTTTTCTCTATAAATTTTCTAATTTGACTTTGTATTTATTAATTGAACATATATCATATATATATATATATATATATATATATATATACACACACTTTTTTGTTATATAATGGGCTTAGCTTTAAATTAGCGAGAAATGAAGATGAGGGATGTTGTTCTGAAGTGGAGAAATGAAGAGTGTTGTTCAATAACGTATTTAATTACCATTATGTTTCAGATAAAAGGCATAGGGGAACTCCTTGAAGGTCTCATACCATATTCTCACAGGCATTTTAGCAGGATAGACAGGCATGTAAGAAGCACATTTTTGTTGGACTATACTCTGACAGGAATGTCAGTTATTGAACCCGAAATTAATGCCAAGGAAAGGGAAGAAGACGAGTCTTTGATGCACTCTGATGTGAAGGATATGGATGACATGATTTTGACAGAAAATTTTGATTCAGAGCAAAAACAGACTTCCGAAGAACCAAAGGTGTCTTCGAAGAAACGGAAATCAAAGAAATCTAAAGAGAGTTCAAGTAAGAAGGTTAAGGGTGTGGCATACACTAAGGTTGATGCTATTTCATTACAGGCATGAAAGGTATCAGATGCTTTCGATCTGTTGCTGTATTTATTATTTTCTGATTGGGAAAGTGTCTTAGATTCCTTCTCATGGTTTTGCCTTCCCCTGTCCTTGCCTACAGGCCTTGTTGTTCGACCCAATTGTAAAATATGTGCCTTTATTCTTTCATCTTCTTCTTCTTCCTCTTTTAACCTTGATCATTTTTTTGGGTTTAACAATGATCATAGGAATGCTTGGCACACTGAAACATAATGTAGTGAATTTTGATATGTAGGATTCAATACTTTAAAGTAGTTTAAATTTATGGAATTTGTGCTATGGCTTTAAAGCTTCCCAAATGTTTCACAATTGTAAGATTAAACAATTTTAATATGTTTACTACATGATGTAAAAGGTTAAATTTGTCTTGACGTTGGACTTTTTATTTTTTTTAGTATTAGATGATTTACTAGTCCCATCTCATGTGCATGCTTAGAATATTTTGTTCTTAATGTCAACTTTTCATTCATCCGAATTTTGTGTCTGTTTAATCCTTAATGAGATTAATGCGTTTGTCAGTAATTAAAAAATGAAAATAGAAAATTTTTCTAGGTGTCATTTGTCTTGATTATTTTAATTATGGACAAACACATAAAACTCTCTTGAGCTCGCGTGGCAATGATTCGACTTATTATTTAAAGAGAAATGATATGTGCACAACATTTTTACAACAAATTTTAAGTGCCAAGTTGTTACTGGTTGTTATTGTTGGGTTAAAAAAGTAATTTCAGTGCTAAATTCAAATTTGAACTAATAACAACCATTCATGATTTGTTGTGAAAATGTTGTAGACGTAATACTTCTCTTATTTAAATGGAATTTTTTGTAATCCTTGGATATTATTTTTAAGAAAATATTTCATATTTCTCTCCAAAATTAAATAATAATAATAATATCTTAGAATAGCTTTATATATTCTCACGGGAATTTTTTGTTTTTTAAAGAGAATTACGAAAGGTATTTGGTATTAAATGATATTTGTATCAAAACTTAATAAATGCTACTAACAAATGAAAGACGTGTAATGTGTTAACGGGCAGTTATTTTTATATAAGTTTCTTATTTATTAAATTTTAATACAAATTATATGATATCATTTGATAAAAAATATTTTTTTTATCGATGATAATGGATAACTTTCATAGTCACAGCAGCATGTTGCAGGCCTCGATCACGGGGAAGTACACTCTGTTACGGGTGTATGCTTCCTTCCTCTCACAAGCTGTGGATCCCACCAACTGTGAGAGGAGAGAAACATACATCCGTAACAGGGGGTGTATTTTCTCCTCGATCACACCTGTCAGCTGCACCACCGTCATCGCGTTCGTTGTCCGCAATGACGACTTTCTCAGAAATCCAAATCTAAAAAAAGTCAACACTGAAACTGAGAGCAAAATCAACTCTTACAAATTGAATTTTCCCTCTCTTACCTTCTTTCTCCCTACCCAAACACAAATTAAATAAAAATGTCTTCTCCATCTCTATGTCCATGTGCTTCTTCTCGGTCTTCTCAAAGGTACCGCATAGGCTACGCTCTTTCTCCCAAAAAAGTTCAAAGCTTCATCCAAAACTCTTTAATCAACCAAGCCAAACAACGCGGCATCGATCTCATCAAAATCGACCACACAAAACCCTTAACCCAACAGGGACCGTTCGATTGCGTCATCCACAAACTCTACAGCCCCGATTGGAACAACCAATTGCGGCAACTCTCTCTCCATCACCCAAACGTCGTCGTAATCGACTCTCCGGAATCCATCAAGCGTCTCCACAATCGCATCTCCATGCTTGATGTGGTTACCAGCTTGAAAATCCCTCAGGGGGACCAAACCTTTGGGGTTCCAAATCAGAGAGTATTGGGTGAGTCGGAGAATCTTATGGGTTCGATTGAAGAAGCAGGGCTGAAGTTTCCGTTGATAGCGAAACCGGTAACGGCCGACGGCAGTGCCGAGTCGCACGAGATGTTCTTGGTGTTCAACGAGAACGGGTTGAAGAAGCTGAAAACACCAATTGTGATTCAAGAATTTGTATACCACGGCGGAGTGATTTTCAAGGTGTATGTGGTGGGAGAACACGTTAAATGCGTGAAGAGGAGATCGTTGCAGGATAAATGTGAAGTGGGACTGAATAGTGGGGCGGTGGATGAAGGTTCCATGTTGTTTTCGCAGATATCGAATTTGGTTGCGAAAAATGAAGGGAAGGAATGTTCCTCTGAAGTTGATAAGCTTGTGGAGGAGGCCGAAATGCCGCCTTTGGAGTTTGTGATGGAGTTGGCCAAAGGGTTGAGAGAGGCAATGGGGCTTAGGCTTTTTAACTTTGATTTGATTAGGGATAGTAGAGATGGGAATAGCTACTTTGTTATTGATATCAATTACTTTCCTGGCTACGCTAAAATGCCCGAATATGAGTCGGTTTTGGTGGACTTTTTTTGTGATCTTGCGGAAGAGAAGAGGAGGAAGGTGGAATTGGATGTGAAGGAGAATCAAGAGGTGAGATGTGGTGAGATTGAAGAGAAAAATCACTTGTGTGAGTAATACTTTGTGTTAATATGGTTTACTCAGCTGTATGGACCAAGTCATTCAGCTCAAGTCCTGACGCTCGAGTACCTTTTCGGCTTTTTGTGCGAATTCCATATGTTGTTTTGATTTTGCCCGATAGAGGTACCTTTCAAATAGTTGAAGGCTTGAAGCCCGAATTCAATCCACCTTTCGGTTACTTGAAGTGCTAATTTAAGGGAAATGTTTTGCCAAGCATGTTCAGGTTGGATACTTGCACACATTTTTATAGGCCACAGAAAACGATAGCAAATTGAATGCATGAAGTTTACTATTTCTTTTATATGTTGCCATCTATTTATTTCTTGCATTGGAATGGATTAGTCATTTTGGTGAATCTGTAAATAATTTAATAACCAATGGATTGTCTTTCTTTTCCTACTTCAACTATGGTTGCTTTCTTCCACACACACAGACAGGAAAAAAAAAAAAAAAAACACTTTGGCTGCTTTCTTTGTTATTTTGTATAGTATGATATTTGCTTCAATTGTACTGGGTTTGCTTGAATAAATATGTGTTGTAAATTTATTCCCATATTAGCATGAATGAGTTCCATCCGCTTTGGTGTATTGAAGTTTCAATAGTAGGGATTGTCTACAGAGTCTTTATTTTAGATCTGCATAACATGGGCTAGATATCAATTTTAAAAGGGATTAGTGGTTAAATGCATATTTTTTTATATTCTCCAGACATGTTGAACAAGCAGGCAGCCGTGTCACTGAAGTATTTGTGTCCATACGTGTTGAGCAAGGAATACCAGGGTGTTTGCTGTGTCTCTGCTTCCTAGGATCCATCCTCTCTTCCAAAAACAGAAGTTTAAATAATATAATTTGTTGTTTTGGGAAAAAAAAAAAAAAAGGAACAATATTTCATCTCCCTCATGTTTCCCTTTAAATTGAAATCAATTTGATAAAGTCTAGGAAGAAATTATAAAATTTAGGAGGTTCAATGGTTTTTGCTGAGCTAGCTAATTTTTGTAAATTTTTATGGGAATGACAGTGAGATTTTGAGACATTTTCTTTTGGCGTAGCTGGTTTCCTATTTGGCCTGCGAGCTAACATCTCATTTATTATTTAGGGCATTGTTTCTTGTGGTACGTTTTACAGGCTGCTGCACAGATGAGGTCCCTTCTGTTCTAATCTTATGTTAAGCTTCATCTTTACCTATTATAAAATAATTGTGCAGGAAGTTTTTGTTAGTGACTGTCCTCTGTCCAATGCTTGACTCTGATCTTCGTACTGAGTGTGGACTAGCATTACATTATTGTGAGTTTGTTACTTCCCTTTTTTCTTTTTTTTCTTTTTTTCTGATAAATATTTAAGTTATTGGAAAAATAAGGTGCTAGTATCAGGGTTTGGTCATTCTAGTAGCATCTTACTGTTAAAATAAATGGGAAGGGGGTGGGGGAGGTTAGTTCAGTATTTTGTCAATCTTATATTTGATTTCTGATTTTGGGTGCTCCCAGTCCCAGCACCATGGTGTTCTATGGAGTTGCAGTGATTCCATTGTGATTTGATGACATGTAATCCATTTCCAAACATTAAACATGATAAATGACGTCATTCTTTTGGGGGGTCATTTTTTGGCACTCCTGATTGTATCTTAAGCTTCTCTGTTCGGTAATGTGGGGCATTGAGTGTACTATAATTAATTTCTTTAAAAGAAAATTAATTTTCATTTAGAAGAAGTAAACTAAGTTAGTTAATAATTATGATTTTTTTGTCTATATAGTTTTACTTTTTATCAAATGGCAAAGAAAATGAAGTACCGTAAAAAAGTTGTACCAAATTGAGCATTAAAAGTTCAACATTGGTTCATACTAGTCGAGCTCAAGTTCATACATAACTAGTCTATATGTTAAAATTTAGTCTCCAGTCTTATGGTCAAGAATCTCCTAATCTGGTTCTTGCTCAATGGCAATGAGCATCGTCTCGATGGTTACTGTCTAGAAATAGGTACGACCTTGTTATAATAGAAGGCCTGTTGAGCAAGATCACGAACATATGTATTTACAATCTTGTTATTTCTGAACAAAATCAATACTTAAACGTGCTACTTATTGTCTTATAAAAAAAAAAGTTTGAAGTATTACTTATTGTAGTAACTCTATACTTTGTGATAAACTGAGCTCTGTTGGAAGATGTACAGGAGCTTCTTGTATTCACATACAAAGGTAGTAACAAGCTTGTTAGGAGGTGATTATGTTTCAGATAAAAGGCATTTTTTTATTTTATTTTTGTAGGATAGACAGGCTTGTAATAAGAAGCACATTTCCGTTGGACAATTATTGAACCAGAAATTAATGCCAAAGAAAGGGAAGAAGATAGTCTTTGATGATGCACTCTGATGTGAAGACACGATTTTGACAAAAAAAGTTGATTCTTTTGTTACAATTTTTTTGTAATCCTTGGGTATTGTTTCTAAGAAAAAAAAAAAAAAAAAAAGATTTAGGAAGAGGAAGATTCATATATTCTACCCGAAGATACCTTCACAGCAGCACGTAGAAAGTCACTGCGTTCCTTCTCCGCAATAACGTCGAATCCAAGTCAAAAGTCAAAACTCTGAAACTGAGCTAATCAACACTCTTCCTGTCACTGTACAAATTGAATTTTTCCCTTTCTTATTACTTTCTCTCCTTCCAAGCAGAAAATAAAAATCTCTTCTTCATCTTCATCTCCAAGGTACTCCATAGGGTACGCTGCTTTCCCCATGAAGGTGCAAAGATTCATCCAAAACTCTCTCATCAATCAAGCCAAACAACACAGCATCGATCTCATCAAAATTGACCCTACTAAACCCTTAACTAAACAAGGACCCTTCGATTGTATCATCAACAAACTCTACAGTCCTGGTTGGAACCACCAATTGCACCTACTCTCTCTCCACCACCCAAACGTCGTCGTAATTGACCCGCCTCAAGCCATCGAGCGTATCCTCAATCGTGTCTCCATGCTTGATGTGGTTACCAGGTTAAAACTCCCTCAAGGAAACCAAACTTTTGGGGTTCCAAATCAAAGAGCAGTGTATGAGTCTGAGAATCTTATGGATTTGATTGGAGAAGTTGGGCTGAAGTTTCCGTTGATTGCAAAACCGGTATTGGCTGATGGCAGTGCAGAGTCACACGAGATGTTCTTGGTGTTAAACAAGAACGGGTTAAAGAAATTAAAAAAACCAATTGTGATGCAAGAATTTGTAAACCATGGCGGAGTGATTTTTAAAGTGTATGTGGTGGGAGAACACGTTAAATGCGTGAAGAGGAGATCGTTGCTGGATATATCTGAAGAAAAACTGAATAATATGGCAGAGGGAGAGGGTTTGTTGTTGTTATCGCAAGTATCAAATTTGGTTGTGAAAAATGAAGTGGAGGGATGCTGTTCTGAAGTGAAGAAGGTTGTTGCGAGAAATGAAGTGGAGAAGCTTGTTGAGAAGGCGGAAATGCCGCCTTTGGAGTTTGTGATGGTGTTAGCCAAGGGGTTGAGGGAGGCAATGGGGCTTAGGCTTTTTAACTTTGATTTGATTAGGGATAGTAGAGATGGGAATAGGTACTTTGTTATTGATATTAATTACTTTCCCGGGTACGTGAAAATGCCTGAGTATGAGTCTGTTTTTGTGGATTTTTTCTGGGATGTTGTGGAAAAGAAGAGGAAGAATAGTGATGGGGAGGTGGAATTGGATGTGAAGGAGAATCATGAGGTGAGAAGTGGTGAGATTGAAGATAAAAACCTGTGTGAGTAATGCATGTGTGTGTGTGTATAAGCGAGGTGACTCAGTTGGATTAATCATTAGTGGGTTTGGCTCAAGAATCTGGATGGTGTATGTTGACCAATGCTTTACTCAGCTGGATGGATCAAGTTCTGACTCTCGAGAACCTTTAGACTTTTTATGCCAATTCCATATATTATTTTCACTGAGCCACATAGAGGTACCTTTTGGATACTTGAAGTGCTAATTTAATTAAGGGATAAGTTTTGCTCATGTTAGGATACTTGCACATATTTTTATAGGTCGCAAAAAATGATAGCACATTGAATGCAAGAAGTTTGCTATTTCTTCCCTGTGTTACCATCTATTTATTTCTTGCATGGGAATGGATTAGCCATTTCATCATGAATCTGTAAATAATTCAAGAACCAATGGGTTGTTCTGATTTCTTGATTATTATGCGTAGTATGATATTTGCTTCAGTTGTCCTGGTTTCTTGAATAAATAAGTGATGTAAATTTATTGCCATATTAGCATGAAAGAGTTCCAATCCGCTTTCTTTGGTGCGTTGAAGTTTCAATAATAGAGATATAGGACTGGGAAAATTCTTAGGTACTCCTGGAACATGAAGAAATGGTATTCCATTCTCTCACATTTATAGTAGACTTTACCATAAATTTAATAAATGTACCCCACTATAAATGTGAGAGGAGGGAGCATTATTTCTCCGTGTTCTAAGAGTACCTAAAAATTAGTCATAAGACTGATACATGACATCTACACGTTCTTTATTTTAGATTTGCACAACATGTTCTTTATTTTAGATTTGCATAACATGGGCTAGATATCAATTTTAAAAGGGATTAATGGTTAAATGCATAATTTTTATATTCTCCAACCACGTGTTGAACACGCAGTCGGCCATGTCCATAAAGTATTTGTGTCCATTATGTGTTGGGCAAGGAACACTAGAAATTTAGATGCAGCACCCGTCCAATTTATAAGAAAGAAGTGAAAGACAGCTTCTTCTAAAATCAGCTTGTTTTTATTACTCATGCTTCACAGCTTTATTCATTCTTCACTATCCAATTACAACCTCAACTGATAACAACAAATAAACTTAACTGCTAATAAACCAAAATACAAGTTGAACCACCTACTAAATATTCCTAAAGACGAAGAAGTCTTTATTTGATAACCTTATGACATACTAAGAAATTTAATCTAACTATCATCAATTAACTGATGCCTCCAAGCTGATGCTAGACTCCCTTCAAGTATTGGCTCTATCTTGGCAACCTGATCTACAACAGCAAAATCAACCTGAGCAAGCTACAATTCCTTCTCCATCTACCCCTCAATGAGAACTTTTCCTCAATCTTCATTCATAGAGAATTGCTCTTGTTTAGTCTCTTTTGCAAACTCCTGAAGGATTAAGCAAAACAATATAAGAACATCTACTCTTGCATATAAACCAACATTAAAAGGGATAAAAATATAGGTCAAATAAAGAAACAAATTAATAAACAAGGGTAAAAAAATAAAAAATAAAAAGCAACAAAAAAAAACATAACAAATTAATAACCCTCCAAAAGTACATGTCCTACTCCCTTACCCCATAACTATCCATAACAATAAATATGATAGAGCTACAGAACTTACAGGTAGGAGGTACAGAAACACCATCTCTATGTGCCTTGCATGTGAGCTTGATTTTTTTTTTTTCCTAAGAGTTTGATTTTTATTTTTCCTAAGCTGTTTGACAGAGAGGAGCAAGAGAGAGAAATGATGGAGAAATTTCGCTCAAAATTGATCATGTGCCTTGCATGTGAGCTGGACATGTGTCACTTTAGGTTTTTGCCACCTAGCCTAGTATGCAGCAACTTATCTTATAGTAAATCCTGGCAAAAATAGTCAAATATCATGTTTGGACGAAATATTTAGCAATTTATCACTGTTTTGTAACTTTAATTTTACATGTAACTCAAGTTCCAAAAAATCGAGTTCCTTAAAAATGTCTTAGGGTGGCCCTCTCTAATCTGGCATTTTTTTAATTAAAAAGTTCAAGTAAAACTTGAGTTTATGAAACTTAAATTCCTTGCTAAGTAAAAATTTTAACATAAAACTTGAGTTCTTTGTTATAACTTACATGATAACTGATGGCCTACAGCCTTTTTTTTTTTTTTTTTTTTTTTTTTTTCCTTATGCACTTGGCTCTTTTTTTTTATTCTTTTGTTCCAACTCGTCTTACTTCTATTTGTCCTACACGCACATGGGAGACAAGACAAGACAAAAAGATTGGTGTGTGAATGTCTCTCTCTTCTCTCCTTTTTCAGATCACGTCGGAGCTTATCTCCCACTTGTTCCTTTTCTTTTATGCACAACAGCTAAGGACATCAACTGAGATAAGACAACAAAAGAAACAAAATTGAAAGTGTTTAGAACACACCACTTGTTCAAAAATTTAAAGAATATTAACTGAGCTTATCTCCCACTTGTTCAAATTTTTTAAAGAACTCTTGAAGCTCAAGTTTTATATAACAAGAAATTCGAGTTCCACTTGAACTTTTAAATTCTTGCCGTCGAATCCTTGCCCTAATTGATACCTTCACAGCAGCAAATATGCGGGACCCGATAACAACCGTTAGCTGCATCCCGTCATGGCGTTCGTTCTCCGCAACGAGCGGCTTTATTTCGCGTTGGTTCTCCGCAATAACGGCTTTCTCAGAAATAAAATCAACAACTCAAAACACTGAAACTCAGCTAAATCAACTCTTATAAATTGAAGTTTCCATCTCTTACTTTCTCTCCTCCCAAACACAAACTTTAAAAAAAAAAAAAAATGTCTTCTCCAACTCCATCTCTTTGTCCAATGTACCGCATAGGCTATTCTCTTTCCCCCAAGGATGTGCACAGCTTCATTCAAAACTCTTTACTCGATCACGCCAAACAACGCGGCATCGATCTCATCGAAATCGATCCCGCCAAGCCATTAACTCAGCAGGGACCTTTCGATTGCATCATCCACAAACACTACGGCTCCGACTGGAACAACCAATTGCAGCAACTCTCTCTCGATCACCCAAACGTCGTCGTAATCGACCCGCCGCAAGCAATCGAGCATCTCCACAACCGTGTCTGCATGCTTGATGTGGTTACCAGCTTGAAAATCCCTCAAGGGAACCAAACGGTTGGGGTTCCAAATCAAAGAGTATTGGATGAGTCGGAGAATCTTACGGATTCGATTGAAGAAATAGGGCTCAAGTTTCCGGTGATAGCGAAACCGATATCGGTCGACGGCAGTGCCAAGTCACACGAGATGTTCTTGGTGTTCAACGAGAACGGGTTGAAGAAACTGAAACTGAAAAAACCAATTGTGATGCAAGAATTTGTAAACCACGGCGGAGTGATTTTCAAGGTGTACGTGGTGGGCGATCACGTGAAATATGTGAAGAGGAGTTCGTTGCCGGATATATGCGAAGAGACGCTGAATAGCATAGCGGAGGATGAGGGTTTCTTGTTGTTTTCGAAGATATCGAATTTGATTGCGAAAAATAATGAAGCGGAGGGAGGTTCTTCTGATGAGGTGGAGGAATACTGTTGTGGAGTGGAGAAGCTTGTTGAGGAGGCGGAAATGCCGCCTTTGGAGTTTGTGATGGAGTTAGCCAAAGGGTTGAGGGAGGCAATGGGGCTTAGGCTTTTTAACTTTGATTTGATTAGGGATAGTAGAGATGGGCATAGGTACTTTGTTATTGATATTAATTACTTTCCTGGGTACGTGAACATGCCGGAGTATGAGTCTGTTTTTGTGGATTTTTTCTGTGATGTTGTGCAAGAGAAGAGGAAGAAGAATAGTGATGGGGAGGTGGAATTGGACGTGAAGGAATATCATCATGAGGAAGAAGAATTGTGTGAGTAATGCATGAGCGAGGTGACAAGGTTGGATTAATGCTTTAATCACCTGGATGGATCAAGTTCTCACTCTTGAGAACCTTTATGCTTTTTGTGTCAATTCCATATGTTATATTCACTATGCCACATAGTGGTACCTTTCGAATACTTTTAAGTGCGAATTTAAGAGATATGTTTTGCCAAGTATGTTCCTATTAGGATACTTGCATATATTTTTATAGGTCACAAAAACTGATATCAGGTTGAATGCATGAATGTGAGAGAAATAATCACTATTTTTTCATGTTTCGGGAGTATTCAAAAATTACTCATAAGATTGATACATGACATCTATACCGTTTTTATTTTAAATTTACATAACATGGGCTAGATATCAATTTTAAAAGTGATTAGTGGTTAAATGCACTCAGGACTGGCCGTGTCCATAAAGTATTTGTGTCCATTATGTGTTGGGCAAGGAACACCAAAAATTTAGATGCAGCACCAGTCCAATTTATAAGAAAGAAGTGAAAGGCAGTTTCTTCTAAAATCAGCTTGTTTTTATTACTCATGCTTCACAGCTTAATTCATTTTTCACTGTCTAATTATATACAACATCAACTGATAGCAACAAATAAACTTAACCGCTAATAAACCAAAATACAAGTTGATCCACCTGCTAAATCTTCCTAAAGACGAAGAAGTCTTTATTTGATAACCTTATGACATACTAAGAAATTTAATCTAACTATCATCAATTAATTGATGCCTCCAAGCTGATCCCAGATTCCCTTCAAGTATTGGCTTTATCTTGGCAACCTGATCTACAACAGCAATATCAACCTAAGCAAGCTACAATTCCCTCTCCATTTACCCCTCAATAAGTATTTTTCCCCAATCATCATTACTAGAGAATTGGTCTTGTTTAGTCTCTTTTGCAAATTCCTGAAGGATTAAGTAAAACAATATAAGAACATCTACTCCTACATATAGACCCACATTAAAGGGAAAAAAAAATACAGGTCAAATAAAGAAACAAGGATAAAAAATAAAAATAAAAACAAAACAAAAGCAACAAAAGAAAACATAACAACTTAATAAACATTGGAAAGTACATGTTCTACTCCTTTAGAGCATTCACAATGAAGGTTTCATAATAGCTAAAAAGTCATTTTAACTCTCCCAACCTCAAAAATCATGCTTTATCAATGATGCTATATCTAAAAATTTTAACTAACATGCTATAGTAAATTACTATGAATAGCCATTATTGTAGCAACAACTTAAAAATAAAACTCATTTTTTATTAACTCTCCCTCTCTCTCTCTCTCCCTCTCCTCCAATAAAATACTCAAAAATTCTCTCTCCTCCCTTTGTCTCTCACTTTCTCTCTTTCTCCTCTCTTTCTTGTCCTTCTCTCTCACGGTGGTCTGATCTTTGCTTCGGTGGTCCGATTTTTGGTGATACGATATGTGCTTAGCAAGGCTTCAGTGGTTCTATTTTCATCGGTTATTGGTGTTTTGTTTTTGTTTTTCTGGTTGGTGGTGGATGTTGTTGTGGTTTTGAGCCTATGATTTGGTTGCGATTTTGGTAGTTGGGGCTTGTAGTTGTGGGTGGTGGTGATGGTGGCAATGATTGTTGTGGCTGTGGTGATGGTGGAATGGGTTTTGTGATGGGTGGTGGCTAGGGTGGGTATGGGTGGCTGGTGTTTTTTTTTTTTTTTCGTGGTGGTGGCTAGGGTAGGTATGTGTTTGCTTGGTTGAGAAGGAAAAGTTTGAGTTTGTTGGAAGCTTTTGCATTAGAGAGAGAGAGAGAAACATATATTGAAGAATAAAGAAAAAATATATTTAAATGAAGTAGTAAAAAAAATAAAATTTTTGATATTTGGTGTATTGTAAAATTAGGTGTTAAAATAGATAAAATAGTATTTTGAGTAGCTAAAGCTAAAATTTTGTTGAGTATATCTATACTACTATTTAAGGGGTTCTCCTGTTTGGACCGGATATATATATATTTTTTTTTTTTGGGTTTTAAAATACCCCTACAGTCTACGTTTAAGTAGGGGCAAAACTTGGTAAAAATGCTTATTTAATTCCCATGTAAAATACTATCTATAAAATAGGGTCACACTCCTAGTACACTCAGTTGGTTTTCAAACTCAAATTGCTTATTCTTCAATTTTTCAATTCTCTTAATTCTGTGTTAATATTCTTTTAACCATTATCATCATTTTTTCTATTTGCTCTGCTCAAATTCGCTCCTGCTCAACGGTATGTATATGTCAATGTACTTTGCTCTTTTCTATTTTGGTTTTCTAATTCATGAACAACTTCTTATATTTTAAAAACAAATCAAATATTTGTATAAAATAGCCCTATCTATTTTAATCTCTCCTTTAATTTCTTTCACATATTTCTTCGAGGAATGCACTGGTTGGAAAATGAATGGCATTAGTGCTAGAGAGAGTGGTGATTTCGTTGATGGGCTTTTGGCAATAGTTGTCGATCACGGGTTGCATTCTGAAAGCAAAGATGAAGCAAACATTGTTTGTAATCGGGTTTCCCAAATGGGTATACAACTTTGCATTGACATCCTTTTGGCTCTCTCTCTCTCTACTCCTCTTTTGGTTTGATGATGTGTATAGAGATTAGAGGTAAATTGTGGCTAATATGAACTTCATGTAAGAATCAGATGTGAGATTGCCCATTGTGATTGGACAGATGATAGGCCAAAACAAGGTCACTTGCAAGAAGCAACTCGGGAAATGAGGTATTTATTTATTGGGTAAACTGCAAATTACACCCTTAAAGTTTGAGGGTATTTGGATTTTACACCCTAAAGTTTCAAAATTTGAATTTTACCCCCTGAAATTTGAGGTGATTGGATTTTACATCTTGTTGATCCAAACACTCTCGAACTTTAGGGAGTAAAATCGAAACACACCTAAAATATAGGAGTAAAATCCAAATTCTGAAACGTCAAGGTATAAAATTTAAACACTCCTAAACATCAGAGGGTAAAATCCAAATTCTGAAATTTTAGGGAGTAAAATCCAAATTCTGAAACTTTAGGGTGTAAAATCCAATCACCCCTAAACTTTAGGAGTGTAATTTGCAATTTACGCTTATTTATTCAAACTCCAAGGAATGTGCACTGGGGTGTGGATATTCAAGATTTTCGTGTACTTTGTTCTTTAACTCCAACAGACTGTTTGGACTTTGGACTTGAAGTGTAGTCAATGGCAAAAATGTAAGTATCTTTGATGACCTTTTTTAGATGCCTCATGCCTATTGGGTTTTTTGTATTTCAGCAAATTACATTTGCTTTTATGAGTTGTTTGGTTCTATCTTTGGATGTCAAAAAAAAAAGAGTTGTTTGGTTTATATTTGGTTTTCTTACTTTGTTATCATTATCCTTTCCATATCATTATCTTTTCTTTTCTTTTTTAATCTTTTCTTTTCTTTTATTTCGTCAATTTGATGAGTGTTTACTATTTTCTCTAATTAATGAGTTTTTTTAAAGAGTAGGAATGATATATATTATTGTCCTTTTTTTTTTTTTGGTCTATTTTTCCACTAACAACACGTTTTTTACATTGTATTAAAAAAAAAAAAAAAAAAAAAAAAAAAAAAAAAACCACTGTCACGTTTTCTTACATTCCTGTTGTTTTGTTCAAAATTCAAATATGAGTTATTTAAATTCAAATTACTTTTTTTAAAACTCAAATTGATATATTTTTTTAAAACAAGAACATTTTAGTTGAACTCTGAGTTAGAGTTTAGAGAAAAAAAAAAACCTTATTCATTTAACGTTTTTTAGAGTCTGAAAGTAAAATAGTGCCTACAAAAATAGTGCAAAACTTTTGATCCAATAGATTTTTGACTCTTTTTTTTTTTTTTTTTTTTGGTGAGGGGGGCAACAATATTCTAATTAACTTGAAGCAAGTCTAACCATATCCCAGAAACATAAATATATATCTGAAAGAGAGTAATATGTGAAAGAAGAGGCGAGGTTGAAATAGAAGGTTTATTTTACTTTTATAGTATTGCACAAATTATTTTATTTGAGATAAAGCTCCATTACAAGAAACTTTTATTTTTGTTATTTTAGCAAGGCAATTTCGTGATCACATATAGCAGCAATTTTGTTAAAATTGTCTTTAATTCCTATCATATCGAAGAGTAACTATATATCAAGTATAATAGCCATGAACGAGATTCCAAATAGCTCAACTAATAAAAATTTGATTTAATATACAAAAAATTAATTGATATATTAACTTAATGATAAAAAATAATCACCATGAATTGAAATTATTTCTTATTTATTTTTTTAAAAAAATTATAGCCACAAAAGGCACTAGAGATACCATAAAAAAAAATCAAAACTAGAATAGGTTAAAATCACTTGGAGTCTATCAAAATTGATCTAATTAATTCTTTACAAGATCAAATCACTTTTATGATATGATTTGCCTGTGCATCACATGGATTAGTGATTTATTAACCAAATAAATATGATAAGAAGTAAGAACTACACTTTTCTGGGACCCACCTCATATAGAGTTTGCTGATATGGCATGAGAATTGGACAAAGTATGAAAAATGTAAGGTACAAAACTTGAGAGGAGTAACCTGGATGGGGCATCATTCATGGATCCAAAAGTTTAGGTTGGAAGTTGAAACTCGAAAGATACTGAAATTATTATTATTTACTATCCTATGAGCACGCAAGCAAGACTCTTCTATTTTTTTGAGAAAGTTAATAATTTGCAACCATTATGATTTAGGAGTACTACATTTTCCAACTCCAAATAATATATAGGGGTGTGATGAGTGTTATGTGTTTGCAGATAAAATAATTTTTCATCACACCTTCAAATTTTTTTTTGATTGAAAAATGTAATAATCTCAAATCATAATGGAAGTAAATTATTAATATTTTTTAAAATATAAAAATAAATAAAATAAAAAACCTCTTTGAAGCTAATTATAAAATAAGATGTTAAAATAAATAATATAGTATTTTAAATCGGTAAAAGGTAAAATTTTTAGCTTTCTATAGCTATTCATAACAATAAATATGTGTGAAAAACGTTAAATTGACGGAGAAATTTCACTCAAAATTAATCATATGCCATGCATGTAAGCCGGAAATGTGTCACTTCATTTTTTTGCCACCTATCTCAGCATGCAGAAACTGCAGCGACCTCTAGTATGCAATGCAGCAAATCCTTGCCTGTCAATTGATACCTTGAGTCACAGCTGCACGTATGCGGGACCCGACAACACCTTTCAGCTGCACCACAGCATCGCGTTCGTTCTCCGCAACAACAACTTTCTGTCACAGATATCCAAATCATTACTCAAATCACTGTCTGCCGTTCATTCTCAAAAACACTGAAACTGAGCTCTAAATCAACTCTTACGAATTGGATTTTCCCTCTCTTACTTTCTCTCCTCCCAAACACAAATTAAGTAAAAAAAAATGTCTTCTCCAATGTACCGCATAGGCTACGCTCTTTCCCCCAAGGATGGGCAACGCTTCATCCAAAACTCTTTAATCAATCAAGCCAAACAACGCGGCATCGATCTCATCGAAATCGACCCCTCCAAACCCTTAGCTCAACAGGGACCGTTCGATTGCATCATCCACAAAATCTACGGCTCCGATTGGAACAACCAAGTGCAGCAACTCTCTCTCCATCACCCAAACGTCGTCGTAATCGACCCGCCGGAAGCAATCGACCATCTCCACAGCCGTGCCTCCATGCTTGATGTGGTGACCAGCTTGAAAATCCCTCAAGGGAACCAAACCCTCGGGATTCCAAATCAAAGAGTATTGGAAGAGTCGGAGAATCTTGTGGATTCGATTGGAGAAATAGGGTTCAAGTTTCCGTTCATAGCGAAACAGGTGTCGGTCGACGGCAGTGCCAAATCACACGAGATGTTCTTGGTGTTCAACGAGAACGGGCTGAAGAAACTGAAACTGAAAAAACCATTTGTGATGCAAGAATTTGTGAACCACGGCGGAGTGATTTTCAAGGTGTATGTGGTGGGCGATCACGTTAAATGCGTGAAGAGAAAATCGTTGCCGGATATATCTGAAGGGACACTGAATGATATGGCGCCGGATGAGGGTTTGTTGTTGTTTAAGCAGATATCGAATTTGATTGCGAAAAATGATTCTTCTGAGGTGGAGGGATATATTTCTGGAGTGGAGAAGCTTGTGGAGGAGGCGGAAATGCCGCCTTCGGAGTTTGTGATGGCGTTAGCCAATGGGTTGAGGGAGGCAATGGGGCTTAGGCTTTTTAACTTTGATTTGATTAGGGATAGTAGAGATGGGAATAGGTACTTTGTTATTGATATTAATTACTTTCCTGGGTTCGCTAAAATGCCCGATTATGAGTCTGTTTTTGTGGATTTTTTTTGTGATGTTGTGGAAGAGAAGAGGAGGAATGTGGAATTGGAGGCGAAGGAGAATCAAGAGGTGAGAGGTGGCGAGATTGAAGAGAACAAAACACTTGTGTGAGTAATGCTTTGTGTGTGTGGGGGGGTGAATAAGCAAGGTGACGCGGTTGGGTTAATCATTGATGGTTTACTCAGCTGGATGGATCAAGTTCTTGACTCTCAGAGTACCTTTTTGGCTTTTTTTTTTTTTTTTTTGCGAATTCCATATATTGTTTTGCCAAGTAAATTTTACCTGTCAAATTGAATGTATGAATTTTGCTATTTATTCTATAAATTGCCATCTATTTATTTCTTGCATTGGAATGGATTAGCCATTTTGGTGAATCTCTAAATAATTCAAGAAACAATGGACTGTCTTCCTTTTCATACTTCAACTATGCTTGCTTTCTTCCACGCACACACATAGACAGGGGAAAAAAAAAAAAAAACACTTTGACTGCTTTCATGATTACTTTGCATAGTATGATATTTGCTTCAGTTGTCCTGGTTTGCTTGGATAAATAAGTGATGTAAATTTATTGCCATATTAGCACGAATGAGTTCCATTCCGCTTTCTTTGGTGTATTGAAGTTTCTATAATAGGGGTATAGGATTGATACATGACATCTACAGAGTCTTTATATTTAGATCTGCATAACATGGGCTAGATATCAATTTTTAAAGGGATTAGTGGTTAAATGCATAATTTTTTATATTCTCCAAACAGGCAGGCGGCAGTGTCCATAAAGTATTTGTGTCCATATGTGTTGGGCAAGGAACACCAGGGATTTTGGTCTTTGTTGTGTGTCTGGTTCCTAGGATCCATCCTCCCTTCCAAAAACAGAAGCCTAAAACATTTTTTTGCATTGCCCTTGTTCACCAGGAGCTTTCATATCCAATCTTCAGCATCTAAAATAGCATAACATTAATGACTCTATGCATTATGAATTCTAAGTAATGAAAATTTATAAATAAATTTCCAAATTGGGGAAAAACGTAGAAACATTCGAAGCTCTTAAGGGCAGAACTAAAATTATGCATCTACTCTGCTTCTGTCTCTCTCATTCTCCATTTACTTTACCTTATTTCCATTCTACTCTGCTGCGTTCTTCTTCCAATTTCTTTGTGGTCAAGGGATTAGGAGAAGAAAGAAGACAAAGTATTTGTCAATTCATTAAGAAGATTGAAATAAATACTCCTAATCTGGTCACTTAGCAAGAGGAAGGAGTTGTCAATGCCTTAAGCAGATAAAATCAACTTTACAATCAGATCACTTAGCTTCCAAACCTGTGATTTCAAATAGTCCCTGCTGATCTGCCTTGTAATTTAATCATTTAACTTCAAAATTTGTGATTTCTTACCCAGTCCCTGCTGCTAATGTGTTGATAGGATAACTTATAATGATGTTTTTTTGTAAGTCTTCCAATGTAATTTGATGCTCATATGGCTGATAATATAGCTGCATCCAGGTTAGTGTATTGGAAGGAGTCTTCAGAGTTTTCGAGTTGAAATTAACGGACGTTAGATGGTACTTGGGGATAAGTCATTAGGGTCAATTTGTATTTGACTAAATGCTGGCAAGTTTTGGTGATTGTGTTCAATTCTGGTGTGAGTGATTGCCGATGTTGGTTCTTGTGAATAAGATATGAGGAGCTGTGTGGAACGTGTGCATCCCTGTCATTTGAGAGGGTAGTCATGGGCTAAAGAATAAGATTATGTTGTTTTGGGAAAGAAAAAAGGAACAATATTTCATCTTCCTCATGTTTCCATTTAAATAGAAATCAATGTGAAAAAGTCTAGAAAGAAATGCTAAAATTTAGGAGGTTCAATGGTTTTTGCCAAGCTTGCTAATTTTGTAAAATTTTGATGGAAATGTCAGTCAGATTTCTGATACATTTTCTTTGGAGTAACTGGTTTCCTATTTGGCCTGCTGGCTACCATCTCATTTATTATTTAGGGCATTGTTTTTTGTGGTATGCTTTACAGGCTGCTGCATAGATGAGGCCCCTTGTGTTCTAGTCTAATGTATAAGCTTCATCTTTACCTATTATAAAATAATTGTGAAGGACGTTTTTGTTAGTGACTGTCCTCTGTTCAACTCTAGACTCTGTTCTTCGTGTACCGTGTGTGGACTAGCATTACATTATTGTAAGTTTGTAACTTCCTTTTTTTTTTTCCTAATAAATATTGAAGTTATTGGAAAGATAAGGTGCTGATATCAGGGTTTTGTCATTCTAGTAGCACGGTACGGTTAAAATAAATGGGAGGTTAGTTCAGCATTTTGTCAATCTTATATTTTGATTTCTGATTTTGGGTGTTCTATAGAGTTTCTGCGATTCCATTGTGATTTGATGACATGTAATCCATTTCTTCTTTCATCCCCTACCCCAAACATTAAACATGATATATGACTTCATACTTTTTTTTTGGGGTCATTTTTGGCACTCCCGATTGTGTCTTAAGCATCCCTATGATATACAATGTAGTAAGGTGAATAGCTTGGTCTTCCCTGTTCAGTAATGTGGGGCATGTACCTTCATGACCAAATTTATAAGGATTCTGCTATTTCAAAGTAAATAAATTGTAGATCTTTGCAACGATGTGGTGACACTAGGCAACAAAGTATTCTTGTAGTTCTACTCTCTGGTGTTTTTGTAGATTTTAGAGGTATGGTAACATATTCCTGTAACCTTATAACTTATAAGACGTTTGAATCTTAAGTACTCGATTAATTGTAGGATACTCGAAAAGCATATGCGATGGCACTGAGCATCATCTCGGTGGTGTTACCTATTGAAGTATCTAGGTTCTAGACAGAGGAGAGTGTTCTTGGACTTCAATAAAGAAAAGAGTAAATGTAGGAAAGAAGAAAGAAAATCCACTTTAATAGTTTAGTAAAAAATTTTGTGGGCTTGAATCTGACATCCATCTTGAGAAATGAGGGGCTTGGATTTGGAGGCCCAACTCCAAATGCAGACCTCTCAGATCCCCGTGACTTTTCTCTATCTCTCCTCTTCCCAAATGTTATCAGTCTCCAGTCTATGAATTATGTTTAAGAATCTCCTAATCTGGTTCTTACTCAATGGCACTGAGCGTCATCTTTATTGTTACTGTCTAGAATTTCAATTGCTGAACTCACCTGTATGTTTGTTTTTTTATTTTTTCCACAAAATTTCGAAATGACATGGAGGAGTTTTGACTTATGGTTTTAAAACTGGACTGGATTGGCTGGCTTAAAGAAAAAGCAAGAAAAATCGGAAAACATTAAAAATTGATTTGGGCCGGTTATCATTAAAAACTTAACATTAAAGAAAAAGCAAGAAAAATCGGAAATCGGTGGTTCAATCGGCAAAACCGAGAATTGGTGTGGTTAAACTGGTTCTTATAACTGAAGAAAAAAAAAAAAAAAAAAACCAGAACCAAATTGTACAAACTTCTTAGATCTGAACTGAAATGAGATCGGGGAAATCTCAAATATGTGGGTGAAAATAAAATAAAGTGAAAACTTTTGTTGGATGAAATGTATTGAGCCTTTGATTGGACTTTGATTAGAATTACTAAGATAGAGAGAGAGATGTCTTCATGTCTTACCGAAAAGACTGTGGGGGAAAGAAGACTAAAAAGTAAAAGAAATTTGAATTTGATCTGAAGTTAAGTGGTAACGTGTGGTGATAAATTTAGGGGAAAAAAAGAAGAGTAAACTTGTGTGACACTATGACTGGGAACGGAATTGACTTGTCTAATCATTTTGTCATTTATGTTTATGTTTACGTTTTCGTTTTCAGTTTTTTTTTTTTTTTTTTTTTTGGGTTCCTTGAATAAGTAGCTAAAAGTTAAAGTTAAATTTAGGGGAAAAAAAGAAGAGTAAACTTGTGTGACACTATGACTAGGAACGGAATTGACTTATCTAATCATTCTGTCATTTATGTTTACGTTTACGTTTTCATTTTCGGTTTTTTTTTTTTTTTTGGGTTCCTTGAATAAGTAGCGAAAAGTTAAAGTTAAATTATTAAACTATTATTAATAAAAATAAAAATATGAAGCTTAAATAGCAAAATTTATTTTGTCAACAACTAGTAATTAGAAAAAAAAATGCAATATATTTTTTTAATATAACTTATGAAAATTCAAAATTCACATAAAAATTATTTAAATATTTTAATTATATTAGTTATAACATCATTGGGTCGATCACTTTTCCGACCCTAGTTGGACCAGCTAAATGATAACCAGTCTCATTTTTCAGTTCTTTGTCTGTTTTGGTTTTTAAAATTATTTTTGAGTGCACAAAATTGTTTGACAAAATAGGAATTTTTTTTTTTTTGGTTCATTTTCTTTTTGAGGAATTAACTTGAGGCATGCAATTTTCACTTACAAAGAGGTTATAATTATGGTATGCTCAAAATGTGAATGTGAATTTCCATCTTTCTCTACAAACTAAGTACCATTTAACTCAGGCTTAAACTTCAAATTCCCCTATAAGGCTATACCCTCAACTATAGATTTTAAAAATTAAAAAAAAAAAAAAAAAAAAAAAAAGAAGAAAAAAGAGAGGAAGAAGTATCATTTAACTAGAATTAGAAATTTTGGTTATTTGACCAATTGGAGACGGAAAGAGTGCACAAAGAGGCATCAAAATATTGGATATTGCTATAGGGGAAAAAGCTGAAAAAATGAGGTTTCATTTTTTTTTTTTGTTGATAATTTGATAATTAAAGAAAAGAGGACCTAAACTACGGATGTCTCAATTGAAAATATCAAAACATTCCAGTTGAGTTATAACTTACAAGACTCTTGACAAAATTTCTATTTTATAGGTCTAAAAGGTTTATTCATGTTATAGTCCTCCTCGCAACACTTGGTCCTGTCCTTCTATCTCCATCCAATTAAATCTGATTTTTTATCTTGGTCGAAAAAAAAATTTCAAATGTAATACATTCCTGCATGGACTTCATGACCATTATACGTATAGTTTTTACGACTTGATAACGTCATTTTTTTGTTTTGTTTTTTATTTATTGTTTTTAAATTATGTAAAATAAAATAAAAACCATACGAGTTGCTAGAATTTTGTGTGTGGGTATTGTCATTTATGATAATTGGTTGACCGAGTTCAGAAATCTAAGTCGTATCTCTTGGACAATTGGGGTTATGACCATTCAAAATGGTCCCATATTTTTAGATCCTACTGGTAAGAGAGCTATGCTCGAAACTTGCTGTAATAAATGGGAAGTCTACAAAGGGATTAACTTTTATCATTGTCTAACCTTTTTGTTATAACAAAAAACCAAAGAGAAAGCTGGGAATAGCATGCCCTACTTGGAAAAATGTATATTAAATGATACTACGTCATTCGTATCAAAATTTAATAAACGAAAGACATGTGTAAAATAACTATTCACTAGTAAATGTCTTTCATTTGTTAGTAAGGTAGTTATTTTTTGTAAACATGTCCCTCACTTATTGAATTTTGACGCTGACGTGATATCATTTATTACCAAATAATTTGGAGTTTCTCATCTGCCAAGTTGACAACTTGACACAATACTTATTGTTATTAAAGAGGAGATATGTAGTTAACATTCAATTTCACATTTCCATTTTCATTGCAGCATCTCGATCAAGTAGTTTTCAGAAGCTCCCAAAAGTCCATCCTTCTGTCATTTCAATTACTTAAATTAAATGCATCTCAAAAATCAATAAGTTTCACCAAGTAGGGTGTAGATTAGGCGAAGAATACCATACCAGTTCAGAATTGAATTTTCTCTTTTCTTTAAATTGTTGAAAGCATCACAAACTATGGTGTCGTGATTAATACAAAGTTCTAAGGTGGCTAGAGAACTCAATCCCATTAAACCCAAAACAAACTGTCAATACTCACAAACATACAATCAAAAGCCTAAAACCACAA
The DNA here is from genome assembly GCA_030021035.2 of Notholithocarpus densiflorus. Classification (NCBI taxonomy): domain Eukaryota; kingdom Viridiplantae; phylum Streptophyta; class Magnoliopsida; order Fagales; family Fagaceae; genus Notholithocarpus; species Notholithocarpus densiflorus. The sequence goes on from JARYZH020000717.1 coordinate 40,844, forward strand.
TAGACTAATGTCTCTTTCCCAAAAAAGTAGACAAACCATCAACTCACAACAAAGGTATCCTTCAACCTCAAAAGAACTACCAAACTATTCTCCTAGAAAACCCTCTTATATTCTTCTAAGATTCTTCTCCTTTCCCGCACATGGGAGGACTATTTGACCCAAAGCCATCAAACCATTTACATTGTTGTCTATATATAAGGCTCCAACTCTTAAACCAAATAGCTTCTTCAAAAAGTGATATCACAATATTTCTTCAACAAGAATCTTGAGTGTGAGACCAATATTTGGAATTGCATCTATTAAAATAAGTAATTCCAAATATTAACCTATGTATAACATATTTGGGAGAAAATGAGCATTTGCCCATTTCGCCAAAACTTTTCAGCAAAATGCCCCATATCTGAAACTATTTAGGGAAATGCCCCTATTTTAAAACTCGATTTTTGGACAATCGAGTTATAGGGAACTGAAAATTAAAAATAAAAATTTCTGGAACTCGACTCGAGTTCCATTCAAGGAACTCGAGTTCCTTGAAAAAATTCAAGTGGAACTCGAGTTCCATGAACTCGAGTACTTTACATGGAACTCGAGTTCATGGAACTCAAGTTCCAGGATTTTTTTTTTTTTTTTTCTAAATCCACGTTTGCTATAACTCGATGTTCCAAAAATCGAGTTTTACATTTGAAACTCGATTTTTAGAAAATCGAGTTTCAAAACAGGGGTATTTCCCTAATTAATTTCAAACATGGGGCATTTTACTGGAAAATTTGTGAAAAAGGGGTAAAAGCCCATTTTGACCACATATTTGTGAGCTAAAGACTAAGTTGTGATTGGTCTTGGTTTCAAGAATGTGTTTGATCGAGTACCATCGAGGAATAACTAGTCTTGGTTTGTGAATGCACTTGACCAATAATATGCCACAAGTTCAAATTTGATAAGAATGGGATGTAAAACTCATGTTTTACACCATTCAATAAGAAATTGCCACATCAGCCATTTACTTAAAACTTAATACATCCTACCATATTTAATAACATCACATCAACCTTGTACTTAAAATTTAAAATATGATGTTTATTGAGATGTTATCCTGTGTAATTAGATATATTTATGTTTTAGTAATATGATGATGTAACATGTTCTTATTAGAAAGTGTAAACCAAATAGTTTACACCAAGTCTTATAGAATTTAATATCTTATACCACACGTAGCCTTGATAATTATGTCACATGTGAGTTTGGTAATTATACCATGTGACATTTATTGGAAATATTAATAGAATGAAAGATTAGGAGAAGAAGTACAACAAGATAAAAATCAAATTCCTTATTGTTCCTCTTTAGTCTATAAAAGGAGGAAGACTACCCATGGAGAAGGAGCTGACCACATACCATCAATTATCATTTCTTTACTCTAGGTCTAGTCTAACATAGATGCTCAGGGGTACGCATAACTTGGTCTTCTAAAAATAGTGTAACAATGTGTTTGGATGGAGGTGAGGAAAGGGAAGTGCAGAGAAGGAGATGAGGGTGATTTAATTCATTTTATTTGGATGCTTTTTTTAAGGAAGGAGAGAAAGAGTTTGAGGGGATTTGAGGGGTAAGATACTCCAAACCTCTCATTCTTAATTCTCCCAAATTGGAGAAATTTGGAGGAGGTTCCACTTATATTATTATTATTTTTTAATTGTTAGTTTTGGCATTACAATGTTAATTTGTATGTACTTCTTAAATTGAACACAAGAGGATTATGATTGTAAATTTATATGATATTTTATCATTTCCTTTCCTTTCTTTCCCACTATAATTTTTAAAATATTTATGACAAAATTGGACTTAAACCTATTAACTTGTTCAAACCCGAAAAAAAAAAGAGTATGGGTAGGATTTTTTGTCCCAAGAAAAAGGCACATGAGGTATGTAAGGTGAAATCAGACATAACCACCAATGGGTAATATGTAATTATCTATTTTTCTTTTTACCATTTTTAAACTATGATTATTTTATAATTAAGGAGAAAAAAAATGTGGTAAGTTGTGATCTGTGGAGAAGAAAGTAGAACACAAAATACTAAGTGTCTAATACAACTCAATTGACATTTTAAGTATATATATAAAATGGAACACAAAAGTCGGACCGAAGATTTTAACGCCCCCCCTCCCCCCCCTCCCCTAATGTGGCCAAGATTTTCCCTTAATAAATGAGATCTAATATGTGGAATAGCAGGTAGAGTGAAGACAAAGTTTGAACTCTGCTCTAAAACAAAAAACATAAATCCATCAAAGTCCATACTTTTTGAAAACAAGATACTTAGATTATATCATATTCAACAAAGAAAAAAAAGATACTCTTAATAGTTTGAGAAAAAGAATGATTGATGTCAAATGCTGTCAAATGCTCATTAAGCATATTATAATTTTAGCTAAAATCTAAATTACCACTCTTTAACTTTGATTGAATATTCATTTTTATGCTAAAAAAGATTTAAAAAAATTTAAAATAAAAAAAATCCTCTCTCTCTCTCTCTCTCTATATATATATATAATTAAACATTTAACTTGTTCCTGCCACCTGATTGACATATGTACACTTGATTATTGGTGGATTTGTAGACAGAAGAAAGTCTCAACTTAAGGATTTATTTTTCTTCTTTCTAAAGATTTTATATCATGGAGAATTAATGAACAAACAATTGCTACTTCATCTACCATAGACTATAGAGACATAATTTGTTGCATGCTATGAAGCTACAACACGAGGTTATGATTAAGGAACTTTAGTATAGGTTTAAGTTTTTCAAGACAATTTGGCTGCAATTTTCTTCTCTAAGAATAATAAGAGTGGAATTTGAAGTATATCAGCATAGAGTAATTTAGTGATAGATAGAATGTTAAGAAACAAAAGGTATTCATAGAACATATCACTACCGAGCTAATGATTGTTGATCCCATGACTAAAGGTTTGTCGGCCATATAGTATAAAGACCATGTGGAACATATTAGACTTGGTAGCTTATTTGATGTTTAATTTTTCACTAATTGTTTGGTATTTTGGAAATATATTTAGTTATTCTTAGATAACAAAAGATATAATGTCTATTCTTAGCAAGAGAAGATATAATGTCTATTTTATGTATATAAAGTATAAATACAAACATGGTTTTATTTACTGGATTCTTTATTTGAGTGGGAGTATTTCACAACCAAAAAGTGTGGATAATACAATGACCATATTACAATAACTATCACTCATTAATTTATTTAAAAGCCAAGTAGCTCAAATGGGACAATGTAATATTATCTCTATTAAGAGACTTAATGTGTCACATAGAGTTTATCCTAATTATTTAATTATTATATACTTAGATTTATTTTATTTAATGATAATAAGAGTGATAGATAAAGATTGAGACAATTATTAGCAATTAGCGAACAGTCATTTAAAACAATATTTTGTGGACATATACTTAAAAAATTAATTGTCAATTGTACTGTCACAAGGGCTGGGCTTAAAGGTATTATGGTTCTTTCAAACCCATGATGTCCTTGGGCCATCCTAGCTAGCCCTACACTACACTAAGAAGGTTCAAGGCAGTAGAGTCGGTCCAGCATGGAGACACGTACACTAAGAAGAACGAAGTGGTGCATTACTAGCTAGCATTGTCATACATAAAGACAAGAAGCACATTTCAAGATAGCACTACCATGCAAAACGCAAGGAGTAATCTCCCACGTACATCAATTAAACTCCTTCATAGAATGAGTATATAAAAGAAAACTAATGTTAAAATTGGAGGGGTCCTTAATCTAGTCTTTGAAAGGAAACTTGTGTTTTTGAATAAATTTTAGTCATAAGCATTAAATTGTTTCACCTACATTTTCAGTGTAATTAATTGAAATTGTGATGTCTCTCTCTCTCTCGAAAAAAAAAAAAAAAAAAAAAATTTGACATCAAATCTTAGATAGGATGGAATCAACGAGTATTTGGCAAGGTAGGTGGGCTAGTTGTTATTTAAAGGTCAATGAGGGGTACCTACTACTATCATGAAGTCCCTTCTTAGAAAATGTTAGCTTGTGCTAATGGGATTTCTCATAAGCTCATGTATATGTTGTTAGAACCTTTTTTTTATAAAGATGTTTCACCTCTCTCAAGGCAACGCACTTGATTTCTGGAAAAACAGGAAAAATAAAAATAAAGGACAACATTCTCAAAATCAAGAGGCCCATATAAAAAGAATAGTTCATATTAGTAAATTATTAACTTGCAACGTGCAATCTATGGACAAAGATAATAAGCCTACTATATAATAGGGAGAAGGGGAGGGGTAGTTGTTAGCTTTGTGAATTGCTTGCTTGAGTGTTGCATCAATGGCTTAAATCAAAAGGAAACATCCTCACCTAATAGGCAACAAAAAGTCTTGACTTTTTACCAAAAGACAGATATAATTATCAATTAGTTAAAGCATACTCATTATTTTAATTTTACTTTTTCTTATATTTTTATCCTAATTAGCTACTTTCTAAGCTCCTCATTAGAGAGAGACAAAGCCAACACATTACAGATAATGAAGCTCGATCTGGGCATTTTTGTCTTAGGGTTTGTGACTGTCTACATTGGAGATCATGTTTGACATGAGTTTGTCCTTAACGAAAGGTCAGACTACCCCTTCTACTTCGAGAAGATGTGTCATTTTCCCGAATATATTTCGTGTTCCAAGCTCTTTACAACTAACCTGTTTTAAATTCACCTACTGTTTGATTATGTTTGAGCCATGTCTCTCTGTCTGTCTGTCTGTGTTTCTGTGTGTGTCTTGTTTCATTGAAAATGAGAATTCACTTGGAGTTCACGGAAAGATGACATTAATTAGTTCACTGGGCCCAGACGAAGTTTACATTTTCAATCATTGAAGGAGTATGGAAGTTTACAAATAAAAGTACCAATCGTTCATCATGACTTTTTCAAAACCATTTTGACCGTTTTATATCTTGATGGACCATGCACAGGTTTATCGTGATTCATGATGTTCTAGATATAATTAAGAACAGACAAAGAAAAAGAAAAAGAAGATAATATAGAGATCACACTAAGTTTATATTTCTGCAATTATCAAAGGATCTAATATACAACAAAAACGTATACTGTGTAAGAAAATGATTACATGAATGATATTGTACCTTTCATACAATGGGATGTTATATATATGGTATAGCAAAAGTCTAGCAAATCCAGCTCATATATATAATGAACAACATGTATATATTTGGTTTACAAATGAATCTAACTCTTGTAATATAAAGGGAAAGTGCGTCCTTCTATGAGATTGGCCATGGCTGCGAAGATGCTTGTCTGCAGTAAAAGATATTCATAAATAAGAAATTTGATTAAACAAGTGAACAGTTAAAAAGGGAAAAAAAGAAGAAATAAATAACCAAACATTTATTCTTTTGCCAAAAAAATTCTATAAAGAGAAGCAACACTAAGTTGATTATCATGGATCCACCAGACATGTAAATTGTAAGTACAACATGAAATCTAGGCATTTTGATAACTGAAGGGAAACACTTACTCAATAAAATCTTTCCAGTAAGAATCACTTGCTTCATCATCCATCATATCTCCCAAAGGTTCAAAGGTGGTAGAAGTGGATGAAGGATTAGATATATCATTTGGGTTAATCTTGTTTTCAATTTGACTGACAATGGAGCACTCAGGCGAGGGTGAAACTAAGTTAGGAAGTGCATTTGAAGGTGGAGGTGGGATGAAATATGAGGTACCAAGTTGGTGACAATCACTGTTATTGCCATTACAATTTTTCAAGCCAATTATAGGCTGAGAAGCACTGGGTTGTGCTAGCTGGGGAATCTCAAAGTTTGGAAGATTGACCTGCATTTGAGTAAGGCTTTGTGTAGGAAAACCAACTGAGCCATTGACAAGTCCTTCAAGCTTTGAGTTCATTTGCAAGTACTCATATAGTTGATGTTCCGGAATTGATGACGACACCAAATGATTGATTGCTTCTATATTTGAAGGACTAGCACTTAGGACTTGGATTATGTTATTCAGCACTTGAATCTTTGCAAGTTGTGTGGCATCTGATTGCAGCCTAAGAACATTGTCCCAAGGGTTTGTCAAATTGGCAAAATTAGCAGCAGCAAGCAATTGTGGCAGATTGGAAAGAATATTGAGGTCAGTTCTTGGCCTGTGGGTGACTGGGTCTATACCCATTTGTAGAAGCTTTTTCTTCAAATGGGTGTTCCAAAAGTTCTTAATTTCATTATCAGTCCGCCCTGGAAGATTGGTAGCTATGGCCGACCACCTACAATGAACCACAAAGCATTTATAATCACTTTGAAATGTCATTCAATATTATTTAGTCTAAAGGGTTCCTTTTCTTTAACTCAATGAAGCTTACTATTTTTGGAAAACTGTGCAAGTGAAGTAATAGAAATACCATGTAAAATTTTCAGTTCATAAAAAAAAAAAAAATATTTATATATATATTTATATATATATATAAATACCATGTAAATAATGCAGCTACCATATTATCCATGACAAGGAAAGTATTTTACATAAAAATTCAATGAAAAGTTTTAGCAGGATTCTTATTTCTGAGTACTTCACGAAGATATGATAAGTTTTAGAAGGATTACTTATTTCCAAGTACTGCATGTAAATTGATGATTATTTGTTCTTCTTCCTCAGAAAACTTGCCCCTCTTGATATCAGGCCTCAGATAATTAGTCCATCTAAGCCGGCAACTCTTTCCACATCTGTTCAATCCTGCAAGCTTTGGAAGTGCTCTCCAACTCCCATGACCATGTTTCTGAATGTAATCTACCAGCTTTTGATCCTCCTCTGGTGTCCATGGCCCCTTCTTTAAGCCATTCTCATCACTGCTTGGTGATCTCCCCATCATTTCTGCAGAGACAGACAAAAATATTTTGAGGATGAAGAATTATTTTCCATTAAATGCTTTTTCTATGAGTCAAATCCTAATGAGTAATTTTGTCCTTAGGTTGTCTTGGAGTTGAGATAACAAAAAAAAAGAGCAAAAGAAACAGACCTTGGAGTTTTCTGAGCAGCTGGGGCATAAAGATGTTGGATCAGTAATGTTGGAAATATAACAGGGAAGTCCTAGTTATATAGTGTGTGTGGGATGTTTGGAAATAACATAGTTTAGGCATAGTGTAAAGTAGAAGCATTCTTTTCCATGAGATGACATTTTGACATGTAATTTATTTAATATAACTAACAAGTTCCAAGTTTTGTCCTTATTTAATTCTCATGGTCATGCCTTTGGAATACTACAACTTTGAGAGGCGTCGGAGAGTTTACTCATCTTTTTCACCGTTATAATTAAAAGTAATTTGGGGCCCATTGTTTTGGATAGTTATTGGTCCATTTGGTAATGTTGTTCTACTAACATTGTTTAAGTGTTGTGGAAATACGTGTGCATGAAAAAGTGTCATGGAAATACGTATTGTGTTATTTAAACAACAAAAATTATTGTTTAAACAACACAACTAAACAGGCCCTATATGTTTTTATATAGGTATTTTTCAAAAAAAAAAAAAAGCCTTTTTTTATTAAAATGTATGAAATATGGTTTTTATTTTTTCGAAGGAGAATATGTAAACATTGTAATGGCTTTAATGGCAGGAAGTGTGTTATGAACTTATTTTACTGAAACTGAAAACTGAAAACACTGTAGTAAAATAATTTTTAAATGTGTGAATAGTGCCGTGTGACTCATTTTTAATGAAAAAGTTGTTGAAAAGTGAGGTTTGTGGGTCCCGTGAACAGTGCACAGGACCCACTGATGTGCTGAAAAAGGCTGAAAAGTCAAATTGTGCGGCTACTGTTCATGAACAGTACATGAACAGTAGCCGTAACAGTGAAAATTGTCTCCTAAACGCGTGCCAAAAAAAAAAAAAGTGGAAACGTGAAATAGAAAACACAGACGCACAAATAATCTCTATCCAAACTGCACCATTACCTTTCGAGAGTGGAGATTTGGGAAATGCTAAGCATTTTGGTAAACTAACTAATAGATCTCTTTATTGAATTCTGAGTCTATAAGGGGCCGTTTGGTATAGGATTTTAATAATATGTTTTCAGTTTTTAAACAACATTATACGCATTTCCATACACTTTTTCACCTACACGTATTTCCAAAAAATATAAATAACGTTGCTAGAACAACGTTACCAAACGGCCCCTAAATGATCTAGCATCCTTTTTAATTTAAAATAAAGTAATTTTATAATTCCGATGAAACATAAAAAGTTCAAAAGTACTCTATCCAATGTTATGTTAGTTAAAATTTTAAATGACACGATACTACTCTCTATTATGTCATATTCAAGAAATAAAATTTGAACTAATTAAATGAATGGTCCCTAATCCATTTCAAAGAAAATGAAGAGGATCCTTTTGATTGGGTAGCTAAAGCTATAGCCTGGCCTGGGTTGAACTTGGAGTGTACGTGTTAAAGGCAAAGTCCAACTGTCCAAGCATTCAACTTTTGACTGTTCCTCATGCAAAGTTTTGGCCAGGTTGAAGTGTTCGTAACCTTAACCAACCTTCTTAATTAGCCATTTAGCCTAGGACCAAGCTATTCCACATTTCTGTAGGTTTATTTGATCATATGTACACATAGGTTGCTATAATCTTCAATGACTACTCTCTAAATTAATAATGCAATCATATTATCGTCATTATTTCCCCGTACATTACTTAAGAACTTTAATTAAAATTACCAACTTTCTTCTCTCATCAGCCATCTTAGCGATTTAAAAAATCTTTAATAATTCCATATATTCCAACCCCCTCCCGCATACAGTAAAGGACAGGAACAAAAAGCCAGCGGTAAAATCAAATAGTCTTAATTCAATTCACATTAGTTTAATCATGGAAGTCATTCATCTCAGCGAACTACAACATGTCTCATGCCTCATTTACTAAAAGGGTTTTTTGAAAACAAGACTCAAAGTTACGTTATAGTATATTTGTGCAATGTGTATTTGCATGCACACTGTGTGCAATAAACACAGTTATTCTAAAGTTATAATATATTTGCGCAGTGTGTATTTGCATGCACACTGTGTACAATAAACACAGTCGTTCTTTAGAAAATGGTATTTGATTGTGGCATGACTTCTCTATTATCATTTTGAAGGAAAGATAAAAAAGAAGAAATAGTGGTTTCAGAATCAATTTTCTTCGGCCCCTCTTTTTTATTTTCACCCATGCTGGTTGGCCTCTATTATTTTTACCTAACCCGATTCAGCTATGTGATTTCCAGTGCCATGCAAGCGGTCAACGTACTCAAGCTTTTGTACATCCCAACATGAGTAGATATGGATAATTTTGTTTTTGATAGATATGCGACAAAATTTCAACCATGACATCTAGAGTATGAAAATGGCTCTTTATTACTAAATTAAGACACTAATTGATTGTTAGTAAATGTAAGGTTTGAACCTTCAAATTTCTTATTTGATGACGAGAAATTTTACCAGTTAAATTAATTAAAAATCAAGAAGAATAATTGAATATTAATGGAATTAAAAAAAAAAAAATCATGTGGTACAAATTATGGAAGGGGTAAATTAGTAATAACAAATGGTATTAATTACTTCCAAATTGTCAACTATAATATGACCTTCACTTGTTGAATAAGGCAAATTAAGGAGGGCTTAGATTGTAGCCATTGACAATTTACTGTGCAAGTTACGTTAAAGAGCTAGGGGAGGGGACACATCAGCAACGAACTCACACCAATAATTAAAGGTCATTTTCCACGTGGCAGGGTTTTAGAGGGTCAAAGAGCTCTATTTCCTTGGAGCGATAGAGAAGAAAGCTGTTAGTGATAAGCATATTAGACACGCAAAACTATTCAGTCTTTCGGTGTGGGACCCACCTCGTCCTAACACACTTCTAAGTTTTAACGACTATTTTTTATATTATTATTATTATTATGAGTTTTTGTCATGTCGGACAGTTTTCTCCACCTTTATATCCAATTATCCATGTTAACTAAATGTATATATTATCCATTCTTAAAAAGAAAAAAATAAATTAAATGTAATTTTTTTTTTTTTTTTTTTTTATAAAGAAGTTTTGTCTTAATTTTTGGCTAAATTATTCAACTTTCTATCTATGAGACGTCAATTGAAAATTCCTTGAATTAATAATATAATGATTAATGAATTGAATCGAAAACTTTCGAGTTTACGTTACATTCCAGACTAATAAGTTCACCACTTGAATACTCTTGTTGGTTAACTAAATGTATTATTATGTTGGACGCTTCTAATTAAGCAATTGGCCTTTGGAAAAATTTTCACAAATGTTGGAGTAAGCGTGTGGTTGGGAGTTGGGGGTCAAAGAATAAGTTATTCTTCCTATGTATATAAAAAAAAGAAAAAAAGAAAAAAAAGAAAAAGAAAGAAAAGATCCACGTACCACCCTTTGATGTAAATGTCAATTAAAAAACAATCGTATTCCCTTTTCCTTTAATTGGTACTCAATGCTCACAAGTCCTAACAACATCAAGACACATCCTTCACCTATGGCCCAGAGTTGGTATTGCTAGTAGCCACAGCTTCTTGGTGTCCAATTGCTTAGTATCGGATTATATTATACATGTATGTTATGTGTTATAGGAAAGAAAGATTTTGAACCCTCTAAACCGGAAAATGTTTTCTAATATTTCTTTTAATTAATTTAGCCTTCTTTATCTGTTAATTTATTATATTTGTACTACTTTTCCATTCGCCAAGCAAGTCAACAATAATTATAAACTACACGTACTTGTTTTGTCCTAATTGAAAGAATCTTTTCTATTCATTCATTAGCTGGAAGAACAAGGTTTTATTTTTCATAAATTAGATTGATTATTATAATGTTTTGTCTTCTCTTCAGTGTTATAATTTGAAGGCTTAAACATGGACATGGTAAACGATATAATTTTATAACTATATTTAACAAATAGATTAAGCACTGCTCACACACTTTTATAACTATGTGTATGTTTGGATTTGCATTTGGTGTTCCTGCGTCTGCATTTTTGTTTTGTTTTGTTTTTGTTTGTTTTTTTTTTTTTTTTTCTACATGCGTTTCAGCTTTAGGGGACAAAGCACTATTCATGCACTATTCACATATTGTTTACGGGATCTAAAACCACTTTATTCAGAAAAAAAATATTAAAAATAGGTCACACGGTACTATTCACACATTTAAAAATTATTTTACTACAGTATTTTTAGTTTTCAGTAAAATAAGTTGTATCCAAATAGACCCTAAATATTACTTTCAAATCAATGGAACCAACTTCAGGTGCAAAATTCTATATTCTTTGGCAATATTGATACCGAATAAGAATTTTATCTTAAATACTAAAAGTGAGCATAAACGAAAGAAAAGATTAGGGGAAAAAAGTTACTCATGTGTTAGGTGTAGAGATTTGAGCTACTCTAAAATTGAGGAAAAAAAAAAAAAAAACAACAACAACAACAAAGTATTCATATTTCATACGTTAAAAAATGGGCAATTTGCGTGACTTGCGGATTAACCCGACTCAACCCGAACTTACAATGGTTGGGATTGATCCATTCTTTCATGAATCAAAAAATGTCCAGATTCAATTTTGCCAGATCTATATCCCTCCTCGCACGTTCTTCAGTGAGATTGGAGTGAGGGTCAATTTGGAAATAAACAATAGACTTTTAGAAAATATATGAGACGACTGTTCCTCATAAGTAACCTATAAAACACAAGTCGTTTTATAAATTTCGTGGAAAGATATGGTTCATTATAAAATAATAGTATATTGCTAGCTTAAAAAAAAAAAAAAAAAAAAAAAAAAAAAAAAAAAAAAAAAAACTGAAGTATTAATTCGTGAAAAAAACCCCTACCAAATAGGGCCTATTTCTTTAAGGTCGTACCAAAATTCTTTAATTAAAAACCAGGAACAAAGTTCTAATATTTCTGCAATTGAAAGTTTGAAACCATGAGGTCCAGTCTAGGGCCATCTTTTATTTAATTAGTCTTTTATTCAATCTCATTAGGTAGTCCCAATGATGTTGCTTGCGTACGTCCTGACCAATAACATAACCAAATTTGAATGCAATAATAGTTAAAATAATAATACTAATTAATAATCAAGAAAAAATCTTACTAAAAAAAAAAATTACTAATTATCAACCAATCAGACGAACAAGGTCCACAAATCAAGTAGACTATAGCTTCAAACAATTCCGATATTTTCTTTCTGAAAAGATTTGCTACGTGAAATCGAAATCCCATTACACTGAATGGTCTAAACAGCCGCCTCCATAGCTGCAATATATTTCAATCTCTATACATCATCGACCATCATTGATCTACCAGAAATTTTGGAAGTATTATTCGTTTTTTATTGATGTATATATATATATATATATATATTATATATTTAAAACTTGTTTCAGATAAAGCAACCTCAACTAATCTTGAGTGTCGACGACTTTGAATAGTTCATCTCCTTCTCACCAAACAAACCTTATAATAATTAGGACCCCATCAATCTCGATTCTCAAGTAATTATTCAAAATGAAAAGCTTGTTATCATTCAACTCCTTAAGAGAGAGAGAGAGATATCCTTTACTATATCATGGATGTTGTCACTGCTTCATGTATGTTGTGACTTGTGAGTTGTAACCATAATCGTTGGTTGCATGCTGCATGCTGATAATATAGTAATTGCATGTTTTTGTACAACAGATATAGTATACAGATTGAAAAAGACCTTATCTTCCATATGTAGGGAACAAGGATTCCAAATTTCCAACACAAAGCTTAAACAATGGATCTTCTATTCTACTAAGATATGGATATATAATAATTCAGAAGCTGATTTTTTATTTATTCATATAACCTAATTAATATTTTTGGTCCTGAGGATTGAATTCAAAATTGGCAACTTTCCAATTTATTTTGGTCATTAATTTTCTCATTCCTTTTTATATTTGCAGTTGCATTAACTATGCATGCAATTATAGGAGTGGTCAAAGGGCGTCTCAGAAGGAAAATTCTTAGGTACTCATAGAATATGGATAAATGGTGCTCTCTCTTCTCACATTCATAGTAGACCCCACTATGAATTTAATGAGTGGACTCCACCATGAATATGAGAGGAGAAAACACCATTCTCAATTCTCTAGGAGTACTTAAGTATTACTCGTCTTAGGATGAGTTGTAAATTCAAATATCTCAAATTTGACCCCTAGTTGGAGATTGATCCGGACTCAATTGAAGCACAGGTATGTGTGGATGGCTTGTGCATCCAGGTTTACTTGATAGGGTTGAGTGGCTCCAAAAAATCCTACCTTTGTGAGGTTTTATATAAAATAAAATAAAAATATAGTCAAAGTCAAGTTACAGAAAAAATCAGTTAGTTTGAGATTTCTGAAGATAAATAGTTATAATTGAGAGAAACTTTGCCTTTCAAAAGAAGATTGAGAGAAAATTTGTGTGTGAAATTATCTAAGCTTTGTTTGTTTCATTGTAAAATATTTTCAATGAAAACATTTTATGTAAAATATTTTTAGGTTCTTAGTATGATATGTAAAATTTTTCAAGTACAAACTGCCAAAAACAACGGCTTAGCCTTTGAAGCTGCTTGTTCAGTGACTGCACCACTAGCTCTAGCAGCTCTAGTCACTGGACCAACAGCACTGGCTGTTGGACCACTGGCTCTAGTAGCCCAGCCACCAAATAGGGGGGAGTGTCACTGTGTATTTTTCTAAAATGTTTTATGAAGTTTTTAAAGATAAAATGGTGAAAATATTTTCAATAAAAATTTTTACAGCAAAACAAACCAAATTTAGATATAAATTGATTCTAACTTGTCTATAATGGAACATGGAATAATTTAAAACAAACTGGTTTTTTTTTATTCTTTTTGTTTCCTCACATGTTAAAAAGATTAAAAATAATAATAATGATTAATGTCAATGCTATCTTAGCAAAAACAATGTAGGTATAATAGTGAGATTGAGAGTTGAAATTCATACTTTATGAAGCATAATTTAAATAATTATGCATTTTAACCCTATTAATCAACAAGCACAAATTTTTTTTTGACTAATTGCAATTTGCAATGAGTGTCCCTCTAACATGTTGCATGTGTTAAGTTTGAGGAAAGTATAATAATAATGGTAATAGGAAAAAAAATAATAATTATAGCAATAACATATAGAGAACATTATCATCATCATATGGGTTTGGAAAAAGATTGTCGGTAAACAGCCAAATATTAAAAAAAAAGTCTAGGAAATTGGAATTGACAGTCCAGAAGCTAGGAGAGTGGAGACCACACTAAAATATGTCCTTGGGAAAGACAGTCAGTGAGAATCTCTTCTAGGTCGTCATCGATCTTTTTCTTTCTAGTTTCGTGTGTTGAATTTCACCTTCTCAATTTTCCTTCACATATTGTCACAATTGCCCTCTCAATAATAGTGTCACTTTCTTCATGTTTAGTAAGGAAGAAAAATCTTAGCTACCAAATGAAGATTCGATCAATTATATTTAAGCTCAAGTTGATCTTTGCCTTAATTAAGCTAAAAAATTCTAGTTGCGTCTTGCTTGAAACGTTATTAAACAATCATGCTAAACTTAATTTTCCACTTGATTAGGATAGTGAGTTGAGTTTAAGGTTGAGCTCTAAGTTTGGAGTTTATAATTAAGGGCATGCATTCAGTCAGCAACATATTATCAAAAAAGAAACAGATAGTTGATTACCATGTGAAGCATGTGTTTAAGCTAATAAGAATTTCATTTGCAGAGCCTTGTGTAAGAGCTAAATTAATTGAGTTGCAATAGTTTTCAATAACATTTTCAATCCTAACATTATAAAAAAAAAAAGGCTCTTAAACAACACTAACTTTTTAAACAAGGCTCTTAAACATTTTAATAACAAGGCTCAATTAATTGAGTTGCAATAATTTTCAATAGCACTAACTTGTTTAAGAACCTTTTTAAACACTAACATTTTCAATATTTTTTTTTAATTATTATAATTATTAATAATACCAAATATAAAGAATAAAGAGAATCTAATAGAATCTGCTTCAAGCAATTAAATAGCAAACGAGAGTTGGCTCCATTACAATCCTATTTTGTAACGTCTCCATATTGCTTAAAGAGTAATTAAGAGTAGCTGACTTTGATATACTTGGCATGATTTGCAAGGGATCGGAGGAGCAGCTATTTCTAGTGGTTCGATCATCGATGAATACCAAGTTTCTTACACCTCTGCCCACAAAGGTCTTTGTTGGTTAGATATCATAGTTATATCCCCATTGTGACATCATAGGAGTTTCACTAGTCAATATGGGGGTTAAAGGGATAGTAGAGCTTTGCCAAGCTTTCCTCCTAACCTTACCTCATTATCTTCATTCACAAGTCACTTATATTATTTCTACATTAATATATATCTCTCTCTTAACAAACCCATTAAAAAATTTACAAAAGTAATAATTAGAAATGTTCATTTAACCTTAAACAAAGTTGCCTCTTCATGCTTTTTAATTAACCATGATTTCCTTGAATAGGGTAGCTTGGGCAGGTAAACACCATTTCCATTTCCACACTTCATAGAATTTGCCTGAAATAGATTGTTCTAGTTAAATTAACACAATTATAATGAGAATTATTAGAAGATTTGGTGATTATAATCTAACATGGAAACATATTTTGTCCAAGGGTCGATGTGATTGCTAGAAGAGTTTGGTCAAAAAAATTTACTTAAAAGCACTGTGAAGGTTAAGACGCAAACTCTTGGATGTGTTTTCCATGAGATTAGTTAAATGGCCGTTCAAAATCAGATGCATGTCATCATTAGAAGATATTGTCAAAAGGTTACTTACCCCTTCAAGGTGTTTACCAAAGAAGAAAATAGTTTAAAAGAGAAGGGGTTTCATAATCTAATTAACAAGATGTGAAAGTTTTTAATCGATTCGATTTTAAAAGTTCAATTTTAAACGGTTGGTGGTGATCATAGACTCAGTTTTGTGAATATATACATGCTTATAGAGAAGCTTGCATACCTTGGGAATAGACACATCTATGGTATATATCAAAACCAAGAGTTAGAACCTTACCCAAATATGGATTATTCTCTACATAAACAATCACGTGCCTGTGAAGTAACAATATTTACCAAATGGGGTTATTGTATGTGTGAGGGTGCACAATATTATGGTTTAATTGACCACCCATCACAACCACGCACTAAAATTTCCCATTTGTTCGCACCATAACTAATGGTGTTAGCTCCAGTTAGTATGCACTATGGTCCCCATGGTTTTGCCCAATGCCAACTCTCATCTATGATACCCATAGATTAATGATTAATCATTAACGTTAGTGTGTGAACATGGATGAAACTCCTATTAGGGTTAGGGTGGTGATCAAAAACTCAATCTTATATTAATTTGTCAGAGAGAATAAATGATGTCTTGTTGCAAATGAATGCGCTGATTATTTATAGATAATCTTGCAACCCTTGGGAGTAGATACGAGTAGTATATCAAGGTTACAATCTCATTGAAATATCAGCTATTCTATATAGAAGCAATTTTGTGTTTGTGAAGCAACACCATCTGCCAAACAGGATTATTGTATGTGTGAGTGCATTATATTATAGTGTGAACACCCATCACAGCCAATAACAAAAACTAATGACATTATAGGATATAATTTGTAGTAGTCAATCTTAAAAGTCAGGATTTAAATTGAAACTTTTAAAACTATAAGATTTAAATTGTACATAGCTTAAAATGTAATTTTCCCTTCACATTTTGTATAAATTAATTCGTCTTTACCATAAACTTATTATATCTTATTTCAATTCATGTAATGTTCATTGGCGAAGTTGGAGTTAAATATCATGTTCATGCTAAAGAACATGAAGAGACCATGATGTATCAATTATTTAAAGTCGTATCCAAATTACAAAGTTCTAATTATGAGGTTTTAAAGAAGTGATTGGTAGACAGTTTTACTTCCATTTTTTATTTTATTTTTTTGAGAGATTGATTTTTAAACTCGACTTTGCAACAAGTCACTTTAAATGAAAGGCACTTTCCATTGCATACAAGTAATCATGTTGTACTAGTAAGCCTTTCATGGTTGGGTACTTGGGTTAGTATACAATTGATAGGCTAGTGGTAAACTGGTAATGGGTCTAAAGATATCTTTTGTGGTGCCTCAAATTTATGATTGAAAGTTGAAACCACACCTTCTCTTCCCCATAATTTACCTTTTTTATTTTAAAAATGTCTATTTTCATATTGTATTTTACGCCCCCTTCCCATTTTGAGACCCATACAGGGGAATACAAATTCTCTATCTCATTTTTTATGTTTCAATTTATATTTTACTAATCACAATTTGTCATGTATTCATTTGACTTTCTTTATAAAATAACCAAAATTTAAAATAAAAAACAGGCAAACAGATAACAAATTATGATTAATTGGTAAAGTATAACATGGAACACAAAAAGTGAGACATCAAATTTGTATTCCATATAGGATATCTGTGTAGCATGTATGGGATATAACTGTCAGAAGAGCCAGCAAGAAAGCCGTTTGCGTAAAGAGTAAATCGAGTTGATAAAAATCAAACAAATTAAGTTGTTTAACTACTTCGTTTAACTACTTCTTAGTCTTAGATAAAGTAACAAGTTGAAGCACTCTTAAATCAGCGTGGCTTGGGCTCTAAAGTCTTAATCTAAACAGAGCGGTAACTGGTACTTAAGAATGTTTTTGAGTATTTTCTCCTTAACAACGTACCATAACAACGACACCCTTACTTTCAAGGAAACAAAATGTGTCAGCAATTGTTGGACTATAAATCTATAAGAGAATACCGTTCCGTAACGTAATGACCTAATTTAAAAGGTTTGTTTACTTTCCTAGCAGTAACATTTTGGGATTTCGAAATTCAACCCTGTAAGGTAAGGGGTAAGCCTCTTTTAGGGATGTTAACATGTATAATTGCCCTTGATTAGGTGAAGATGATTGGGTCTGTTATGTCATTTGTGTTTTTTGGTAGATGGGCGCTTCATGTATTAGTCAAACAACAATGATTTGAACTTAATGAAGCCCATTGAGTTTTAATGCAAATAGCTAAGATGCGATAGTGAATTTTTGGAAAAAAAATGGACCTAAATTTTGGCATGGCCTGAACTCTGGTGAATAGTATTGGAGGCCCAAAATTGCAAGTCTAGATGATAGTATGATATTGGACTGAACAAGGGTCAGCCAGCCCAATTTTGAGACTGTCCAAAAATGTTGAGGTTATTTTAGTTTAATAAAAAAATTTTAATATCCCCTCAAAAAAAAATAATAATAATAATAATTCGATATATAGTTACAATGGGGGAGAAGAACTTTGAACCATGATGTCTCTGTAGGAAAAAAAAAAAAATGTTAACTAATTGAGCTACAACTTACAAGACTCTTAGTATCTAAAATGATAGTTGTAACTTATCTAAAAAGCTCAACAATGCAACGATTTTGAGATAGAATCCTATAGAGATATAGTTTAGTTTTTTTTTTTTTTTTTTTTTTTTTTTTTTTTTTTTAAATTAATTAATTCTTTATTTTTTGTTAGTGTATAGCTTAGACTAGATTAGCCCATTGGGCTTAGCCCAGTATACTGTACTTGTAGTTTACTCATATTACTTGTACTGCACACATACCTAGCCTATATAAGGCTCTCTATTGTACATTACTATTTACATAGAATATACAGACTATTCAGTCTTTCTCTCTCACTTTATATTATTAACATGGTATCAGAGCCATTGCTCTGACCTAGTGGTATTTTCCGGCGTTCTTCCGCTGCCCTTGCCTTCATCGATAGCCATCGTCATAGGCGAGTCACCGCCGTCACACCCAACCATTACCTTTCAGATCTAGTCTATTCATCAGTCAAATTGTCGAACCACAGTCATGACGTGATAGATCAGACTTCTCCAATCAAAACCCAATCAGAAACAGTCCCAACGGAGCTCACACGCACCCTCACGCGCCGCCCCAAGGTTCTGCTTGTCGAAAATGCGCTGCACGCGCTCTCACGCGCCGCCGCGATCCTCATGCGCCTAACAAGCTGCCGCCACGTGCCTCCAATCGCGACACGCGCTACATGCGCTCAGCCCCTCTGATTTCCACGTCAGCCCTAGCATGTCATCCGCCACGTCAGCAGCACATGTCATCCAGTGACGTCAGCAAACAGTACCGTTGACAAGCACTGTTGAATGTTGACTTTTTGACCAAAGTCAAAATTTTTGAACAGGGCCTATCTTGCTTAGTTTTTCGCGTAGATTTCGATTTTGGGCTCCGTTTCTTCATTTGAGGTATCTAAATCCCACTTTTTGGTCATTTTATTCATTATGGCTCAACAAAACGAATGAGATATCATACGTTTTATCACCATTATGTTGGATGGTCCTACTAGCTATGATGCATGGTCTCAGAATATGACTGTCTTTCTCAAGGGTCGTAAACTGTGGAGATATGTGACTGGTTCAATTCCTAAGCCAGTACCAAAACCTCAGTCCAAAGCCATAGTTGCTGAAGATGCCTTCAAGACTACTGTTACAGCGGCTGATTATGAAGAACGCCTAGAGGAATGAAAGAGTATTCAGAGTAAGATCTTGTCTTGGTTTATCAATACCTCTATTCCCTCCATTCATAATCTTCTTCCTCGTCTTGAGACTGTTGAGGCTGCTTGGAAATTTCTGACCGATCGCTATAATTGCACTAATGATTCAAGCCTAGAGTTCCACATTGAATCAAAACTTTATCAAATACGCCAAGTGACAGGTCAGTCTATTTTTGATTTTTATCCTCAGACTTTTACTATGTGGGAACAACTCTCTGTTGCAGATCCTTCACTAGTGTGTTCTAAGGACATTGAGCTCTTTGTCAAATATCAGGATCGCCGTAAATTTATGCACTTCATTATGGGTTTACGTGAGGATTTTGAGCCTACTAGGGCTTCTCTGCTTAGCTGGTCTCCTCCTCCTTCCCTTGATGTTGCAGTTAAGGAGCTCATTTCTAAGGAGAACCGTCGGCCTACTCATCACATGTCATCTGATCATGTATTGGCTACACCATCTCCACAGCCTCCCATTGCTGCATTCACTACTCCTCCATGAATAAACTCTAGGCGTCCCACCTCTCAGTCTTCCAAAGGTACTCGCTGCGAGTTTTGCAAAAATTTATGCAAGAGCAGAACAAAGCTTCTCTTCCTCAGGCAACTGCTGTATGTCCTTCAGATCCATCGGTTCCTATAGGTCCATCTTTGGTTTCCTCACTTACTACGGCTGATATTGAGGCAGTAATTCAACAGGTTTTATCCCGAATTTCCACTGCCCTTTCTGTCACCTCAGGTAAACAACCTTGGTTTTTTGATACTGCATGTTGTAACCTTATAACTCTTGATGAATCCCAATTTTCTGATAAGGCACCCTTAGAAAATCCCATCACCATTTGCATTGCTGATGGAACTCCTATGTCTGTTAGTCATAAAGGAACAATCTCTTCTCCTTGTTTATCCCTTAGTGACACTTTTCATATCCCAAAGTTATCCCTCAATTTGCTTTCTGTTGGTCAACTTTATGAATTAGGCATAGATCTTTTATTTACTAATCATAGTGTGGATGTGCAGGATCCTCGGACGGGTCAAGTGCTTGGGACAGGCCGTAAGGTTGGTCGCATGTTTGAGGTTCATGACTTGAAGATTCCTTCACAAGTTGTTTCTGCAGCTGCTACTACTGCCACCCCCTCACCTGATTTATGGCATACTCGTCTTGGTCATCCAACCTTACCTCGTTTTCAGTTGTTGGCTTCTTAAGGTCATTTAGGTTCAGTTCAGTTTCAAAAATTTGATTGTACTTCTTGTCATTTTGGAAAACAAACAAAATTGCCCTTTAATAATAGTGACTCCTTTTCTTCTGCACCTTTTGATCTTATACATTTTGATATTTGGGGTCCTGCACCTGTTCCCACTGAGGGGGGATCTAGATATTTTGTCATATTTGTAGATGATTTTTCTCGATATACTTGGATTTATCTGCTTCACCATAGGTCTGAACTTGTGTCTATTTACCAAACATTTCATAAAATGATTGAAACACAGTTCAATCGCACCATCAAAGTCTTTTGATCAGATAATGCTTAAGAATATAATGATAAATCTTTCCTATCCTTTTTAGACAATCATGGGACCCTTACTCAGCAGTTTTGTCCTTACACCTCTCAATAAAATGGGCGTGCAGAATGAAAACATTGTCACATTCTTAATGTTGTCCGCACCCTTCTCATTTCTACCTCTCTTCTTGAGCGCTTTTGGGGTGAGGCCACACTCACTACTGTGTACACCATTAATCGTATTCTTTCACCAACTACACATAACAAATCACTATTCGAGCTTTTCTATGGTCACACCCTTGACTACTCCTCTCTTCGAGTTTTTGGTTGTGCTTGCTTTGTCTCTCTTCCTCCTCATAAACAAACAAAGCTCTAGCCTCATGCTCGTCTCTGTTGTTTCCTTGGTTATGGTGTCTCTCAAAAGGGGTTTTGCTGCTATGATCCCATTTCTCATCGCTTTCGTGTCTCCCGTCATGTTAAGTTTTGGGAACATCATCCTTTCACGAGTCTTCAGCAGTTTCCTGTGTCCTCTTCCTCAGAATCTCTCATTTTTACTGATATTTTCCTCCTTCTCTATCTTGAACTTATGGAGAATTCTTCGACATCGGCTGCTTCTCTAGACAACTCATCTCTAGTTCTGTCCCCGGCATATGACATGCCTGTCTTGTATCCTGTGGCACCACACTCTCTTGAGTTTCCTATTGGTCCTGAACTTCGTCGTTTCACTCGGGTAAGCATTCCTCCCCCTTATTTCACTGATTATCACTGCTCTTTTGCTCTTGCCACCCTCTATGAACCTCACACCTATCGTGAAGCCCATACTGACCGTCTTTGGCAGCAAGCTATGGACGAAGAACTAGATGCCCTTCATAAGAGTCACACTTGGGATATGGTTGATTTGCCTCCTTGTCAGTCTGTAATAGGTTGTAGGTGGGTTTACAAGATCAAGACCAAGGCTGATGGATCTGTTGAACGATACAAGGCTCGCCTAGTTGCCAAGGGCTTTATTCAGGAGTATGGCATTGACTATGAGGAAATATTTGCTCCTATTGCTTGCCTTACATCTGTCAGATGTCTCATTGCTATGGCTGCTGTTCGCCGTTGGCCTCTTTATCAAATAGATGTGAAGAATACTTTCCTCAATGAAGACCTCCAAGAAGAAGTGTACATGTAACCACCCCCTGGCTATCCACACTCAAGCCATCAAGTTTGTCGCCTTCGCCATGTTCTTTATGGCCTCAAGCAGGCTCCTCGAGCTTGGTTTGAAAAGTTTAGCTCAGTTGTTGCTCAGCAGAGTTTCACTTTGAGTTCTCATGACACTGCTCTCTTTGTCCGAAGATCCTCTGCTGGTATCACTCTTATTCTTCTTTATGTTGATGATATGATTATTACTGGAGATGATTCTGCAGATATCCGCTTTCTTCAGCACTTCCTTAGTTAGCATTTTGAGATGAAAGATCTAGGCACTCTTAGCTATTTTCTTGGGCTTGAAGTTACCTTATCCTCTGATGGATACTATCTTTTCCAAGCAAAATATGCTTCTGATCTTCTCTCCAAAGTCGGTATCACCGACAACAAGACTGTTTCCACTTCCTTAGAATACAATGCAAAGCTCACACCCTTGGATGGTGAACATATATCCAATGCTACTCACTATCGTCAGTTGGTTGGTAGTCTGATCTATCTCACTATTACTTGTTCAGATATTTCACATGTCGTGGGTATGGTTAGTAAGTTCATGGATGCCCTTCGTTTTGTTCACTATGTTGCCGTTCTTTGGATTCTCCGCTATGTCAAGGGCACACTTTATCATGGTCTCCACTACTCCTCTCGGTCTTCTCTCGAGCTTCATGTTTATTCAAATGCAGACTGGGCAGGTGATTCGACTGATCGATGCTCTATCACAGGTTTTTGTTTCCTGTTGGGTACTTCTCTTGTCTCGTGGCGTAGCAAGAAGCAGGATGTGGTTTCCCGTTCTAGTACTGAGGCTCAGTATCGTGCCCTTGCCGACACCACCTGCAAGCTTGTTTGGCTTCGCTGGCTCTTCGCTGACATGGATGCTCCACAGCCTACTGCCACTCCTCTTTATTGTGACAATCATAGTGCTATCTACATTGCTCATAATGATGTCTTCCATGAACGCACCAAGCACATTGAGATCGACTGCCACATCACTCACCAGCATCTTAAGAAAGGCAATCTCAAGTTGTTCTCCATCTCTTCTGCTGACCAGCCTGTTGATATTTTCACCAAGACTCACCTGCCTGGTCGTCTTCGAGATCTTATATCCAAACTCTAATTGGCTTCCTCCTTGCCACCTCGAGTTTGAGGGGGGATGTTAGTGTATAGCTTAGACTAGATTAGCCCATTGGGCTTAGCCCAATATATTGTACTTGTAGTTTACTTATATTACTTGTACTGCACACATACCTAGCCTATATAAGGCTCTCTATTGTACATTACTATTTACACAAAATATACAGACTATTCAGTCTTTCTCTCTCACTTTATATTGTTAACATTTTTTAATAATTCAAAAGTTACACCAAGGGAGAAGGGATATGAACAAAGATGTCTTTGTTAAAAACACCAAAGAAATGCCAAGAATTATTAAAATCCTATAGAGATATAGCAATATATTTGTAGATATAGATGTACAATGTTTTTTTTTTTTTTTTTTTGTTTTTGTTTGGAATATAGGTACATATAAAGTCAAACAGCTAAATTGTTTGCTTTTAATAAAGTCAAGATTCTTACACAATTTGATTAGGGTTGATTGAATTCGATATAGGGCAGTTATTGAATTTGAGATGAACAATTCTACTTTTCAGAAAGTTAGCCTATATTTGGGATTGGGACATGGCAAATATTGTCCACTGGAAGGAAAATTTCTTAGCTGCTACATTTGGTAATGATGAGATAAAAAGAAAAAAAAAATCCGCAATACTTCCAAGAATTGATATTTTGGGATAATAATGAAATTCATTCTAGTGAGGTAAGGTAAGCATCCTTTCGTTTTTTTGAGGGAAAGTTAGGTATAGTAATATAAGCTTTGTGCCTATGTGTAATTGCAATTTCAATAAGCTCTTTTAGGAGAGCCAGATTGAATTGAATTAATAAATCCTCATTTATCCAAATTGCCCATTTGTAGATGTGCCCGAATTTGGTAAAATTCAGCTTGGAGTTTCTTAAAGAAAAATATTGGTTACAAGAGAATATTATATTGAAGAATTTTACCCATTGGGAGGTAAATTGTTTAATATAAATTATGACTGCGATACGAACTGCAAATTAATTGTTGTTTCACCATGTTACCTTAAAATAGAAGATGGGGAATTTAAATTTTAGACATTTCAGTTGAAAATATTAACAAATATCTATTAAGTTACAAGAGTTTGGCCACATTAAAATATTATTGATGCCATTTTTCTTTTTTGTTAGTTTATTGGGCTACACAATGGGAAAACCTTATGCTGTCCAAACTCATCCTAAGCACTTGTTTGGGCTTGAGCCCAAGATTGAGAACTCTCTTTTCACTAACAAGAGCTTCGATTCCATTAATCCAAACTCTGAATGAGTACTGTACTATGGGTCCCTTACTTTCGTAACTAGGGCAATATGAGTGTTATTAACATTTCGAAATATATGTACAGAAAATATATATTACAAAATGTTATTAATTTCACTTTTTTAGGAAGAGATTCATGTACAATAAAAATTATGTTAGTAATGGGATTCATGTGAAAGTAATAATTTCACTAATAAGTATTTATCAATTGTGACCTTAGTAAGTTATGAAATATGTTGTTGTTGTTTGTTTAATTACACATTGTTTTTTCTTGAATTGTATAGCTTCTATAATGATATGAAATTATCTTGTATGCCGGCTCAGTCGATGGAGTGGGCCTCTCACAATGCTTTGAGCCCATGGGTATGAGACCCACATCATTGTGAGAGGCCCACTTCCTAAACCATGATATACTTTATCCTAATGACAGATCCAAATTACAATTTTTCAGAATGAATTCGGGTTGTGGATATAATATAAGAAACAAATATCATTAAGTTTTGTTTTCAAAATTCTCTTATTTCTCTTATGTACAATATTAAATGATTTGACAATTTTGACTATCTCACAAGGTTTTTTTTTAAAATTTTTTTACACGAAGGATCAAGGCAGTGGTATCAAATATGTCTTAAGTCTTATCAAAATTCATATATATATATAATCATAATGACTTTTTTCAATTTTTACTCTATTTTTTGGTGGTATGCATATGAAACTAAGTTGATTCCTTCTTGAACCAAAGCTTAGAATCCGATCTTGATTATCTAAATGAATTTGAAGCATATCATTCGGAAGTGATTCAAGAATTAAACTTTCATGAATCAATTTTTCTTCTTTCATTCGCGGTAAAACCACCTTGAAGTATTAACTAATATGGGTTTAACTCAAATTCCAATACAATTAAATTATGATCAAAAAATTATTACTAAGAGTGTACTTGAATAAAGTCATCCACAATATTGCCGTTGCTACTTTTCACAAATCACCAATAATTTAACTTTTGCGATCAATTATTGGTTTTGTTGTAAAAACCATATACAATTTCATAGATTCTACTCCTTAGATTCTTCAATTAAATTCAAATACATGTTGCATTTATTTATTTTTTATACTTATTAGGTACTACAAGAGGGAGCGGAGGGATTCGAACCTTCATAGTTCCAATAAGCTATAAGACTTTTGGTGTGTTAAATTTTGATTTAATTATCTTTAAAAAAATAACATTATTTGCATTTTATTGATCAATATAACTAAGTTTGAATTCTATTGAGAAATTTAGTACAAAAAAAACTGTATCTAATTTTTGCCATTTCTAGAATACGTGTAGTCCAAGACTCCCAAGGCAAGCAAAATATACCACGCAATGTAAGCAAGTTTATTTAATTGATTAATTATTTTTATATATAACAAATTTTTTTCTAAATTATAAACATTCAAAATCTATCAATTCTTTGTCTTTTCTATTAATGGAGAGAGACTTTCTGGAATCACTCACCAAGTTCTCTCACCTCTGTGTCCAATGCGTCATTTTTGATATCATCATCAGTGTTCACATGCACACTGTGAGTTTTTATAAACTGAAAATTTTCACATTTTCAGTTTGTGTGTAACACAGTACTGTATACAAGAGTTTTCATCCACCCATAATACTACTACATATTATGACTAATCAGCCTCCCTACACCTAAAACTTTTTCTTTGCATGGTTGTCAATAAAGATTTATTTGGAGCTAGAGATCCAAGATGTGATCTTGGAAACATAAAAAATGGCTTAGCATACCAACTCTACACGTGGTTAGATAAAACCATGAACTGTGAGCATTATTATTGGTGGTGCTAAAAAATCATATTGTTATTTTTAGCACCATCAATAACAAAACTGAAGCTGCATTGGTAGAGCTAAAACCAAAAATTTTGGCTTCTCAGCTACAGTGCACAGCCAAAGATGGCTGTGCACTATAGCTCAAAGGTTTAAAAAAAAAAAAAATTTATTTTATATTGTGTTCACACTAATCAAAATATTTTAATATTTTCTTTCCTTTTCTTTTTTTCTCCTCCTTCCTCATTTCTGCCTGTTGCTCCTCTCTCCTCACTCTTCACTTGTCCCCTCTTCGTGTCCTACACTCAGATTTTTTCCCTTCCTCCACCTCGCTTCACTCGCCGATCTTGCCTGCCTAGCACCGACCTCGCCGATCTCTCTTCTCCCTTTCATTTATTTTTCTTTCTTCCTCCACTCAACCATTCCATCTCTTTTCTCTCTCAAACATCTCTATCTAAACTCAATCACAATCAAAATACAAACTCAAATCACAATCTTAAAACTAATCAAATCAGATTGATAAAAAAAGAAAAGAAAAGACAGCAAATCTGACCCCGCCGTAGGAGGTGGAATGCATGAACATCGATTTAAAAGGCTGACTTTCTGTAGCCTTTGTTATCTTCCGATCTCTATGTGGGTGTGTGTGTGTGTGTGTGTGAGAGAGAGAGAGAGAGAGAGAGAGAGAGAGAAAGCTGAAAACAAAAATGAAAAGGAAGATAGAGTGAAGACAAAGTATACATGTGGAGGAGAGTGAAAAGGAAGTATATGTGTGTAGAGAAGAAAAAAAGAGGAAAAAAAAAAGAAAAAAAGAAAAAAAGAAGAAGAAAGAACGTGTATGGATGAAAACAAATAAAGAGATAAAGGAAAAAATAAAATAAAGAATAATAAGAAATTAAAATTAAGAAATGTTACCACAATATTTTTATAATAAATATTGTGTTGTTTATATTATTTTCACAATAAATATTATGGCGGTTGTGGTGGCCGTAGTGGTGGCGGTGGCGATGGCGGTTCCGATGGCGGTGGTGGTTGTGATTGTTGTTTATTGTAGTGAATATATTATTTTATTGTAGTTGACATATTATTTTATTGTGTTATTTATATTATTTTTATGTGTTGAAAGTTAAAATAAAACCACTAATATTGGGTGTTTTGTAAAGTGAGAAGATAAAATCAATAAAGTAGCTTTTTTGTGATGCCAAATTATTCAATTTATGGCTCCACCAATGTGGATGCTCTATGAATTTTAATGGAACAAAAAATTGCATTTGGTATTGTTCTTTTCCCATTATCGCTCACAAGACAAACCAAAACGCGAACAGTAAAAAGTTAATATTACTATTTTCGTGTGTGTTCTAATAAATATTACTGTTTACTCAAATTCATTATGTG
Organism: Notholithocarpus densiflorus; assembly: GCA_030021035.2. NCBI lineage: Eukaryota > Viridiplantae > Streptophyta > Magnoliopsida > Fagales > Fagaceae > Notholithocarpus > Notholithocarpus densiflorus. The sequence continues at coordinate 68,832 of JARYZH020000717.1, forward strand.
GCGAATTGTAAAACTATTCATGTATATTATTTTTTTTTAAAATCATATAACTCATTAAAAAAATTATGTAACAAAAACTACATATGAATAGAGCAAAATAAGAACACCAAATTTACGTGAAAAATCACATAAGAACACAAATTTATGTGGAAAATCCTCCAATGTATAGGAAAAAAATTCGTACAGTAAATAAAATAGAGATTACAAATTTACAATACTCAACTTTATGCACAAAACTTGAGTTCACAATAAATTTTAAAAAATACAATAATAAATTTTTAAGAGTAAAAACAATCTCACCACAAAATACTAGGACCCAGCGAAACCATTACAAGAGTAAGATCTTCAATCCGGAAACTTCAACTTTATGTAGTTGCAGCAATAAAAATCCCTCATAGTGAAAAATGAAAACCCCTAAATTATCTTCCCACGTGACTCTTGAGCAAATAAAACAAATTTTCTCTCCAAACTAGTTTGGAGAGAAAATTTTCAAACTTCTCATATATCTCTTTTTTGGTGTAAATTTTGAAAATCTAACCGTTGAAATTTATGTTACTTATGTTCTTAACATGCATATCAAATTTCGTTCAAATTGGATATTATTTACTATTCAATCAATAAACTTATTTTTTATACACAATTTTAGATCATAAAAATTTGAAAATTTAACATTTGTTTGATGAGATAGCAATTGATCTTTGATCTTCTTGAAATTTTACATGCATGAAGAATATAATAAGAACATGCAATCTAACGGTTAGATTTTCAAAATTCACACTCAATATAGAAATATATGAAGAGTTTGTAGAGTTTCTCTCTAAACTAGTTTGGAGAGAAACTTTGTTCATAAAAATTCTCTATAATGGGTTTCGCTCTTCAAATCTAACTGGTCCATGCGATGGGCAAAAGACAATTGTCCATCAGGGAAATGTACGAGTGAAGATGGACAAAACCCCCCAATATGGAAAGGGCACGATTCCCTGATGGGTACCACAGTTGTGCCAACCTAATGGGTACTACACATTGTGTGTTTTCATTAATTGAAAACGTGACCAGCACACCCACGCAATACATGGAAAAATGTAATAAGTATTATTTTAAAAAATATAATGTAAAATTTGTAAATTAAATCATGCATGTGTTATTTAAAACTATTTTCTATATATTTTTATAAGTTTTATGTAATGGAACATATAATGTAATTTGCATTCAATAATAATACATATTGATATATAGAAGTATAACGTCTATATTATTAAAACTTGAATTTTAAGGTAAGGTAATCTTTTAAATATTTATCATTTTTATTGCTTATTTAGGGCCCATATCTCTAATTTATAATATTTGTTTGTAATTTTTAGCCCAAAACTAAAAGACAACCTACAGAGAGAATCAATTTAAGGCCTAATTAGTCCAAAATGGATCAAATAAAACTAAAGGGAACTAAAATGGACTGAATGAGACCGAAGTAGACTAAATAGACCAAATCGACTGAAGTGAACAAAATGAGACCAAAGTAGACCAAATACGACTAAAGCGGACTAAAAATACTAGTCTCAAATGAAATTCTACTCTTTAGCTATATATATATATATAAATATATATATATATTTATATATATATATATTCCTCTCTTTTTTTCTTTTTCTTTTTTTCTTTTTTGTGCGTGTGTTAGTGCATTATAAGTTATAACCACACATCCACAAAACTTATCCAACAACGGTGCTGTGCATCAACACTTCATACATCCCAAAACATAGCTGGGTTCTGCTGAGAAGTTAAAGCTGTTTGGGCAACTCTCACACGAGCTGGAGATAAACGTGCCCGCTAGTGAAGCCTGGGAGCTTTATGGCACGCTTCGGTTGGCAAAACTTCTTGAAGAAGACGGAACTCTCACTCAGAAATTTGAGCTCACTGAAGGTGATGGAGGGATTGGGACCATTCTCAAGTTAACATTTCCACCAGGTACCTCAAAGTCATAGAAGTTAATCAATGTTTTTACCCTTTTTTTTAAATTTCTTTTTAAGTTTATAGTATCTGGTGAATGATTCCCTTTACTAGTTAAATAATACTAATAATTAATATTTCCACCAATTTTATCCAGGCTATCACGAAAACCTTCCATCAATTATTGCAAAAAGTAATTAATATTCTACAAAAACATAGAAGCAGACGTAGATATCCAAAAAAAGAAAAGAAGAAAAGGGAAAATTGTTGACAGGATTAGAAATCAAAATTGTCATGAGGATGTTTTCAATTGCGAAAATTGATAGATTCCAATTCCTGCAACCTTAGAATATATTCATATGAGATGTGTGTGGCATGTAAATGATGTTTTTACAGTATCAATCAATTGCATATTTAGAGCAAGACTGATTTTTTGGTCCATGGTTACAACTGCATACTTAATAGTCTAATACATGACCCTTTAGTCTAAGATTCTTATTAATGCTAAGGTGTATAACTCAATTAAGTAAAGATACTGAATTAATTATGGATCACCAATAGCATTACCTAGTCATATAGGTCAAGAAAATTATTAGGTACCGTCGGAGTATGAATGAGTGTTGAGAGATGACAATTAGAAAATGAATTGAAAATTTTTAAGCATAAATTACACCAATTGAAAATCCAATACATTAGTAGCAAGGACCCTATTAATATTATACTTTAAAATTTGTCTTATTTAATTTGAAGGATAAAATGGATTTAAAAAAAAAAAATAGAGTGGAAAGTTGCACGATTCATGCTAGTTAAAAATGAAATACTGATTAGGCTACCATGTTTTCTTTAAACTGTCAATTTGAATAGTTACTTCATCTCTCTTCATTGAACTTTCTTTCCTTAAATTAGGCACACCTGGATTTACTTATTACAAAGAGAAGTTCACAAAGCTTGACAATGAGAAACGCTTGAAAGAAGCAGAGGTGATTGAAGGAGGATATCTTGAATTAGGCTTTACTTTTCATCACACTCGCTTTGAAGTCATCGAGATGGACAGTGATACATGCATAGTGAGAACCACAATTGAGTATGATGTCAAGGAAGAGGCTGCTGCTAATGCATCATATGCCACCATCGATGCAGTGGCAAAACTTGCAGAGCTCGCCAAAAATCATCTCATCAAAAACAAAGCTTCTAAAGATACACATTAATTATGAATCTTTGCAATTTATTGGTGAAATACAACCGTATTAAATAACAAACTTGCGAATTGTGGTATTGAATAACTTTTTATGTATTTAAATGTTTCAAATTGGTCAAAGACCTTGTAAGTGATTGGCATTTCCCCTGTACAAAGTGTTTAAAGGTCTTAGAGAGGGGGGGAGGGGGGAAGGGTTTAAGTTGCAAGGCAAGCAACATGTTGTAAGCTCAACCAATAAAATCTATTATTCTCAAATAAGCGATTTGAGATTCCAGCAATTATGCCTACACTTATTCTAGGCACCAACATAACAGAGATGTTTATATAGCCACACCTAACTCTTTTTTGACGAATAGCTACACCTAACTCTAATTCAATAGTTTGACGAATAGCCACACCTAACTCTAATTCAATAGCATAATCACAATTTAATACAATAAGCTTGAGCTTCTGCCTAGCAATTCTAACCATTTTCAAATCATCACGCTCTCGCAACCTTAGAATCCAATGCCACTTTTGACGTCACTAATGAATTCTTCTAAATATTCAACCATAATATTACTAAATGCTATGATCTACACAAAGAAATTAAAAAAAAAAAAAAAAAAATGATAGCCGGCGTGAAAAGATTCAAGTCATTCTACAAGCGTTCGAGAGTGATGTTGACAACATAAACAATGGCCTAGGATACAAACTCTTCACATGAACCCGTTTGTATGTATACTTCATTGCGGACATTCATCTACCCCCTTGTCTTCTCCGTTGGTGAACTCTGCTATGAAGTCAGCGACGACCTGCCCCTTGATGGCTGTGCGTGGGCGGTATTGAATGTCAAACTCACTCAACTCTATCGCCCATAATGCCAACCGACCAGCAACTTCGGGGTTGCTCATTGCCCGCCGTAAGGGCTTGTCTGTTAGGACGATTACCGTGTGGGCTTGGAAGTACGGCTTGAGTTTGCAGGCTGCCGTAACTAAAGTGAAGGCGAGCTTCTCCATGGGTGGATACCTTTCCTCTGCACCACGAAATGCCCGGCTAGCATAGTATACGGGCTTTTGAACCTTGTCTTCTTCTCTGACCAAAGCTGTGCTAACAGTTGCCGGGGAGACGGCCAAATATAGGAAGAGCTCTTCCCCCGGTTGCGAAGGGCTTAGTAGCGGTGGGGAGGAGAGGTAGGCCTTTAGCTCCTCGAATGCTTGCTGACACTTGGCAGTCCATTCGAAAGATTTCTTCAGCGTGCGAAAGAAGGGTAAGCATTTATCCGTCGCCCTTGATATGACCTGTTTAGGGTGGCTACTTTACCATTTAAACTCTGCACTTCCATCACGTTCTTTGGGTTGGCCATCTTTACTATGGCTCTGATCTTTTCTGGGTTGTCCTCGATACCTCTTTGAGACACCATAAAGCCTATGAATTTTCCCGTTGTCACTCCGAATGCACAATTACTCAGATTAAGCTTCATGTTGTAAGAGCGAAGGGTGCCGAATGTTTCCTCGAGATCCTTTAAATGGTCCTCTTCTCTTCGGCTTTTTACTAGCATGTCGTCAACATAGACCTGAACATTCCTTCCGATTTGGTTCGCAAACATCTTGTACATGAGCCTTTGATACGTCGCGCCCGCGTTCTTAAGGCCGAATGGCATCACTTTGTAACAAAAAAGACCTGGGCTGGTAACAAATGAAGTCTTCTCCTGATCCGCTTCATCCATCCGGATCTGATTATACCTTGAAAAGGCGTCCATGAAGCTTAGTAGCTGGTGCTGAGCTGTAGAGTCTACCAGTAAGTCGACCCGAAGGAGAGGGTAGCTATTCTTGGGGCATGCTTTGTTCAGATCTGTAAAGTCTACGCACATCCTCCATTTCCCGTTGGCTTTCTTGACCATCACCACGTTTGCTAGCCAATCGGTATAATATACTTCCCTGATGAAGCCCGCCTCTTGTAACTTGCCGACTTCTTCTGCTATTGCTCGGTCTCGTTCTTGGGCAAACACCCGCTTCTTTTTTCGGACGAGTGGAAAAGAAGGCGACACATTCAGCCTGTGTACCATGACTAACGGGTCGATTTCTGGCATGTCTTCTTGACTCCAGGCAAATACGTCCTGATTCTCCTTGAGGAAGGCTATAAGCGCTAGGCGAACCGTTGGGCTAGCGAGAGTGCCGATCCTCATGGTTTTGTCTAATCTAGAGCTATCAAAAGGTATCTCCTCGAGTCTCTCTACGGGTTCCGCTCCCGTCCATTGTTCCTCTATGCTCATGGTCTGTAGATGGTCGTCCATCTCCAGCATCGCAATATAGCATTCGCGCGCTGCTACTTGATCTCTTCGCAATTCCCCTACTCCGTACTCAGTAGGGAATTTAATCATTAGGTGGTAGGTTGAAGTTACGACCTTCCATAAGTTAAGGGTTGGTCGTCCTATGATGGCATTGTAGGCTGAGGAGCAATCGACAACAAGGAACGTAACATCTCTAGTGATTTGCTGTGGATAATCCCTAATTGTTACAAGCAATGTGACCGCGCCAAGGGGGTATACTTTTGTTCTTCCAAACCCAACGAGTTGAGTGTTGGTTGGAACTAGGTGTTCTCTGTTGATCCGCATCTGTTGGAACGCCGGGTAGTAGAGAATGTCTGCAGAGCTTCCGTTGTCAACCAAGACTCGGTATGTGTTAGAGTTTCCTACTCGGATGCTAATGACGAGCGCGTCGTCATGTGGATGGTGAAGACGTTGAGCATCTTCTTCTAAGAAACCAATAATGGGGTTATCAACCCGTGGCATCTTCAGGACAATGCCTGTTAGTTGAATGTTCTAAACCATTCTGAGGTAAGTCTTTCGGGCCTTATGCATAATCAAAAGCACAATAGAGTATGATGTCAAGGAAGAGGCTGCTGCTAATGCCTCGTATGTTACTATTGACGCAGTGGCAAATATTGCAGAACTCTCCAAAAATTATCTCACCAAAAACAAAGCTGCTAAAGATGAACACTAATTATGTATCTTTGGAATTTCTCAGTGAAAAACCGCCTTATGAGATAACAAACTTGTGGTATTCCTTATCTTTCTATGAACTTAAATGTTTCAATGCCTCTTAAAAATCAATTGCTTTTGCAGCAAAAAGAACTCATGGAGGATTAATTGATAAGAAAATTCTAGTTGAGTGTGTTCTTGATTATAGAAACATGTATTTGTCAGATCACTCCATCTACTAACTTAAGCTTGATGCTCTAACATGATATCAAAGTCCGAATCCATTAACTCTTAGACTCAACTTGTCAGGCGAAATAGCCTTTGTTTTGGTTTTGGTTGGGTTATGGACCTGTTTATCTCCAATAAGTTTAGGGACACAAAATTTTCACAACTTTTTTCATAATTATTGTGATTGATACAAAATAAAAATGGTAAGTAATGGCCCAATGTAAAATTGATTTCTTAACTCAACTTATTTTTTTAGAATCTTTAATCACAACTCATCACATTAAGTACTTCCACTAGTCAGTGCAAAATAGAAAAAGTGCATAATTTTACACATTTTTGCTCAAAATCTACCCATATCGGTGCCTCTATATTACTGTGCATTTCCATTTTTACTACAGTAACCATGTATATTTACATGGTTACTGTAACTTTCTATTTCATTTTTAAAATTTTTTTTTCCTCTCTCATCATACTCTTCTCCTCTCTCATCTGATTCTCTCTCTTCCTCTACTCTCTTTCTCCTCTATCTTCTCTTGAATCTAATAACAAATTTATACAAATCGTCAAATTCTTCAAACTTATTCTAAATCTAGATTCCAAATTTATCAAAACCTCTCCTAAAAAAAAATATTAAACCCATATAAATAATCAAACCCAAATTGCAAAAGAAGAAGAAAAGGAAGGAGGAGACTAAGATGGAGAAGGAGAAAAAGAAAGAAGAAAGAAGAAAAAGAAGGAGAAAGAGAAAAAGAAAGACTGTGTTTAGAGAAAAGAGTTTGGAGTGTGTGAAAGTGGGTGGGGTGTGAAATAATGAAATAAAAATAGAGAAAAAATATTAGTTAAATAAAAAAATGGTGTATAATAGATAATCTAATGTGTGTTTTTTTTATAAAGTGGTTGTGTAAAATAAAAAATATAGGTTTTTATGCTAAAATAGACAAAAACTTTTGGATGGACTGATGTGAATGCTCTAAGTTGGGTAAAAAATTGTATATTAGACCTCTTAACTTAAGCTGTTGGATATTCTTAACACTAACCAACTTTTTTATAAATATACTGACCACTTTATGCTACATGAACCACTTTTGTTTCAAAAGTTTTGAATTTAAATGGGCTACTTAAAAATGATAATTTAATTGATCAATCTCCAGAAGAAGTTTGTAAAATGATAAACTAGTGAGAGTTTAAGTTTAGGGATACAAAAATTTTCACAATTTTTTTCATAATTGTTGTGATTGGCACAAAATAAAAGTAGTATCAGTAATAAGGCCATGTAAAAGTGATTTTCTAAGCTCAACTTATTTTAAAAAAATATTTTAACCACAACTTATCACATAATTATTTTAAGTACTTTTTTAGAGAGTTTCAACTTATGGCGTCCACTCCTAATGATTGTCATTTATTATCAAACCAAAACATAGCCTATGATTGTGTAAAAAGTTATCATAACATTGCTATTATCTTAATTTTAGTTTGTGTTGGGGAGAGAGAGAGAAAGGTGTTAAGGAAATCCTTGTTTAAATCAAGCACTTGCTATAATCAACCATGGATAAGGTTTCTCTTCAAACTAGTTTGGAGAAAAACCCTTTAAACTCCTTCTATATATTTTTATTGGATGTGGATTTTGAAAATCTAACCATTAGATTGCATGTTCTGTATGTTCTTAACACACATCCCAAATTTCGTTCAAATTGGATGTTATTTACTATTCGATCATTAAATTTATTATTTATGCATAATTTTGGATCACAAAAACTTGAAATTTAAACTTTTGATTGATGACATAGCGATTGATATTTGATCTTCTTAAAATTTTGCAAGCATGAAGGACATAATAAAAACATACAATCCAACGGTTAGAATTTCAAAATTTACATCAAATAAAAAGATATTAACGGAGTTTAGAGGGTTTCTCTCCAAATTAATTTGTAGAGATACCATTTCCAATCGAGCTTGAGAGAAACCTTTTCCAATAAAAAGAGTGTATTCAACTTACGATTTTTGTTTAAAAAATGTGCAATAATATGTGTATTCAAGTCTTATGAACAGTTTTATAAAACATTTTAACTCTCCATACGTGTCTTTTGATGAAATATAACCCTATGGGTATAAATAGAGGCTTATATTCACTTGAAAAATAACTCCACAAAATAGTAAGTTAGAGAGAAACATAAGAAATTTTGTGGTTATTCTCCAGAATTGCTATCTGTAGAACCCAACAACTTGGTTGTATCTTGTGGACAAGTCTACGATAACTCTTTAGCAACATTAGTATGGGGGCAAATATTGTCTAAAGATAACAATTTTGTGCCTCCAAGTTATCTATTTCTGTTTTGTCTTTTGTGTTATCCTTGTTCTTTTTTTATTACTTTGTTTATTATTCCCTACATGTGCTTCAATTAATTTTGTCATGTGTTAAATGTGTAAAGTTATAGATGGTTAGAGTGCATTTCTTTTTATTTCCTTTTTTTTTTTTTGGAAATTAGTTAGAGTAATAGAGTGTATTTCAACTTGTTAGAAATACTACAAATTTTACTAAATAAGTTTTATAAATTTATGTTTCACCATTCACAAAAACTATTTCAATATTTATTTATTATGTTATTGAAGTGACACTAATCACGTCCAATACTACATCAATTTGCAAACCTTTTTCTAATAAAATTTGAGTAATGCTAGAGATACAAACTTTTTTATAAATTTTTTTTATAAACTGCTGATGTGGTGAGTGGTTATTGGTAAATGAAAAAATGATATTAATGATGGGCCTAGATGAAAACCAATAAAAAACTAGTCACATCAACAATTTGTTGCTATAGACTATAGCATTACTCATAAAATTTACAGTAAATTAGTAATATATATATATATGTATATATATATATATATATATATATATATAATGGTCTGGAATTGGAGACATTGATATAGCCACATTAACCCATATGTCTAGTACACTACAGTTATATATAGTAATACAATGTTTGGGTCTTGCCGTCTTGGTATTTATTGTATTCTGTTTATGGAATGAAATATTTTTGTATAAAGAAGACAAGAACCTTAGGATCCAATGCTTCAATTTATTTATTTATTTTTTAATTTAATCATGTAAAGAGTTGGTGGTATCCTTTGTTTTTTTTTTTTTTTGAGATAAAGAGTTGGTGGTATCCTGAAGGGCCTAAACTTATGTATATGCTGTCAAGATGAATCCTGATAGCGACGTATCATCATTGTCTTCATTGATGAATTCTTATTATTATAAATCCAACATGTGATTTTTGTTTTGTTTTGTTTTTTTTTTTTTGAGGAAAAATCCAACATTTGATCAAAGATTGATCATGCCAACATAAACGTAAGTTCAGGTCCTTCAGGTTACTACCGACTCTTAACATGCACGATTAGATAAATTAAACCATGAATTGTTTGCTTTTAAAAACAAACCATGAATTGTTAATGGGCGACTATTGATTACATTTATGGTCTATTTGAATTGTGGGGGAGTGAAGAGAATAGAGTTGAGTTGAATACTTGAATCTTGATATATCTTCCTAATTTTAAAAGAATAAAGATAAATGACTTCTTTGTAAAAACAAAAAGTGTGTAATGAAGTTTTCAATTCAGAAAAAAAAAGAAAAAAAAAAGAAAAAGAAAAAGTGTGTGATGTGTTTTTGCTTGTGCATTTTAATATTAATTAATAAATAAAATATAAAAAGTCATATAATTATGCAATTTATTTGGATTAAAAAGGGTTGGTAATTAAATATATATGCATAACCAAATAACCCATGACTCACAGCCCGAACTGTTACTGTTGAGGCCCATGAGTAGCCCACAAGTCTAATAGGATAACCTATGGGCTAGTTTTTTCTATTAAATATATATCCTAATCACTAAAATAAAATTTTGTTAAAAAATACTATATATTAAAATAATTAAGTATAAAATTGTAAAGTTTCAAAATCTTAGGTGACACAATATTATAATATCAACCAAACAATTTTGATTCTATATATAGGAAAAATCTTGTTAAACACT
>JARYZH020000718.1:0-50328 GCA_030021035.2 Notholithocarpus densiflorus
CACCCCTTGAACTTTTATTTTGGCCAATTCACTCCTTAAACTTCTCATATGTGCCAAATTAATAACTCAGTTAGTCTTATGTTACTATACTAACGGAAAATGCATGCGCTACACACATGAAGTTTAAAATAGCAAATTGAAGCCTCTGAAACCGATGGAAAGAACAAAAGAAATGTAAAAGAGACAACCTAAAAAAGTCACAACAACATCCCTTCCTCCACTGCTGGAGTTCTGTGACCTGTCGTCAATCTTGCTGTCCATGGTCTCGATGGCGTCCTTCTTGGTTCAACCGCGTCATTCAATTGCAGACAAGAGAGGACATTTTGGTGAGGTGTTGAGTTTGTTTGATGGGTTTAAGGAGGCTTGGAAAGGCAGTGAGGGAGTGTGAGGAGGTCGTTAGGTTGGATCCTAATTATGTGAGGGCTCACTAGCTAGCATTTGGCCTCTTTCTCTGATTGATTGTTTTGGCTTGGGTGTCCATTTGTGGAAATGAAATAATACATCGCTGCTGTTAGATTTTTAGATCTAGTTTGTGTGTTATGGCAGTTGGTTCATTGATTAATGCCATTGTGATTTAGAGTCACAATCGGTTTACACTTTTATGTTTCTTAATGTTTGGTTTATCCTTTTGGTTCTGAGTTATAGGAACTAGGAAAGGCCATTGGGTGTTGTGTAACTTGTGTTTGAATCTAGATAATCAGTTCAAGTTCTTTGACTTTCTTGATTTGATGGTTTCTGTATTTCACTATTTTATGCCAATCAAGTATAATTTAAAAATGGAACGATTTCTACCACCTAAATCATGAACTAATTCTCAGTTTTAGAAAAATGGGATTGAACTCTCTCTAGAGACCCATGTTTTTCTCTCTTCTTTCCATTAGTTTAGAAGATTTGATTTGATACTTTCAACTTTAAGTGCGTCTCACATGCCTTTTTGTTAGTCTATTAACAGAAGAATAACTAAGGTAGTAATTTGGCACATGTGTGAAGTTTAGGGATTAAATTTGTCAAAAACAAAAGTTCATGGGGTATAATGGTTACTACCTTAAAGTTTAGGGGGTGTTAGGGCATTTTTCCCAATATAGTTATCAAAATTCAAATTAGAATTGTTTGAGTGTCCTTAAAATTTATGGTAAAGATATTAAGGTGTGTGGTTTAGGAGAAAGTATCCTATGAGACACTCTCTCCATGTCAGCAACTTGTTTGGTGAGCCTTACCAATCAAAATAGGACATGTGTACCACCTTACCACCTTAAAGTACCATAATATGTGTCCTATTTTGATTGGGAATACTTACCAAACAAGTTGCTGACATGGAGAGAGTGTCTTATAGGATACTTTCTCTATGGTTTAGATGGTTTCATCAACATTATCCTAATTTTGGATATCCAATTAACAACAACAACAAAAAAGAGAGAGATTAGATTAGTAAAATTATGAGAAAAATGGAAGGAAAAGAAAAAGAAACAATTATTCAACTGTCATTATAAATTTTTATTTTGTATCTTTTCAAATATGGTCATTTTGTTGTTGTTATTATTATTATTTTTATTATTTATTAAAGATGTTTATTAATATTTTTTATATAATGTTTATGTTTATGTTTGTGTAGTAGTATTTATAGAAATGGTTGATAATTTGCCTTTTGACATGTGCATGTTTCAAATGATTGACACATCAACATTACTAATTTTGTAAGGGTTAAAGGATTATGAGTCTACCATTTCACATGTGCAAAGATCATCCATACTTTTAACAGAACATTCATAAATTTAAAACAACATTAATTAAGTCAAAATTTGGGCCAATATTTAATTGTTGTCATTCACTTTAAATTTATCATTTACAAGATAATTAAAAATAATTTTATGCATGAGAATGCGAAAGTTTGTTGCCATAGTTATAATATTTTTGCCTCCTTCAAAACAACATCATTTATGTGCGTTTATAGAAAAGTGGGTATTTTTAAAAAAAAAAAACTATCATTAGTTTAGATAAATTTCTTGTTGGTCGATCATTTACAAATCTCTAGATCTTTTAAAATAGAAAAGTTATTTATTTCGTTTACTCTTGGAGGCGTTATTGACAACATTATACACTAACAACTTTGAAACTATCCAATTGAATATAAATCTTGTTGAAGGATAATGATTAAATTATTAAAATTTAAATTAGAATTGCATGATTATCCTTTTAAATTTATGGTAAAAATATTAAGTTACATGGTTTAGATACTTTCATCAAGTTTATAGAATACTTGATATTAATGTTTTGTCCATATTTTTTTTCTTATTATTGTGTATTATTTATATATTTATTTTCAATTTTATTTTTTTATTTTTTGATAATTCGATAGTTACATAACTTTGAACTTAGAATGTCTCCATTAAAATTCTAGGAGGTGTAGTTGAGTTACAAGGCTCTTGATGATTTTCAAAAATATTTATACTTTTTTTTAGTGATATGTAAAACCTTTTTGTGATATTTAAATTCAAATTAAAGACTATCCACTAGGCAAAAAAAAAAAAAAAGAAAAAAAAAAGAAAAAAAGAAAAGAAAAAAGAAATCAATTAAAATACAAATTAATTCATTTAAATTTAGTCAAATGGTGCGAAAAAAAAAGAGAGAGAAGAAACAATGTTTTTACTGTCTATATTATTGTTATTATATGTTTATTTGTTTAGCGATGATTATGTTTCATTATTATTATTTTTATTATGTTTATGTTTAGATTAGATTATCTTAAAAAAAAAAGATTAGATTAGAGTGTCTTGACATAAAGCCATAAGGGTTAATTTACTATTCTCCCGTGATAAGAGCTTAGCTTTGCATATTTATATTATTATTAGAGAGTAATTAGTATCAAACTTATTGTGTTAATTCATGCAATTATAAAGTTTTTTTTTTTGGTCTTGCTCAATCATCTTCACAAAAAAAAAAAAAAAAAAAACCAAATGGTATCTTTAATTATCATAAAACAAATAACATAAGTTCAAATCTATGTAACAGCAAAAGTTGTCAATTTTGTTTAAGTAGTCACTTCAATTTATTTATTGGAATATAGTATTTCAGTACTAGTTTGTTATGACATAATATTTTGGGATTACTGCTAAAGTAATAAAATATATAACCTTTTTTTTATATATATATTTTTTATGTGACATATTATTGTTTCTTCAATATGAAATTTTCACTTCTACACAAAAAGAGAAGGGGGGGAACCATTATGCACCATTATACTATTGATTTGGATTTGGGGGTTTTGTTTTGAATTTTGGCTTGATGGCTTGATCCATTTATTTTTGTTGACAGGAAATAAAATGTATTTGTATGAAATTACTATTACGCCCTTATTAGCAATAATTTTTGCTTACTATTTAACAAGTAAATTCTTACATTATTGTATAAAAAATTATATTAGTAAAATGACATCTCATAAAAGTGAACAAATTACATTTATTATATCAATTTATTTTCTTTATTCTTTTGTTTTATATATAAGGAAAAAAAAATACTTTGATTAGTTTTTTTTAAGAGAGTTTCAACCTATAATGTCCGCTCCTGATGATAGAACTTTATCATCAAACCAAGACACTAATTGATTTTTGGTATAGGTGGGGATTAAATCCCAAATTTTTTATTTAACTATCAGAGACTTTATCAGTTGAGCTAATTGAAACCCACATATACATTAATTAGTTGAATTAGTTAAACTGACACATGCTAAACACAAAGTAATATATGGATATGGTTTGGATCCACTTTTGTGCATTTGACCAAATACAATGTAAACATGTGTCCAAAACTTGTCACAAGTCTACATCAGTTCTGTGTACATAAATACTAGACCCAATTCTTGACATTTATTATATTAGGGAGTGCAAAAATCCTAGAGAGATAACAAGCGATGCGATGTCAAAATTTTTTCTTAAATTCATAAGAAATATTTTTAAAAACTAAAAAAAAAAAGCATAACACATTTTTCGTCTATTTTATATTATTATTATTTTTTTAGTTTTGGAAAAATAATATCTAAAGCCAACCTTTTTCTTCCACACAACCAAATGGATGAAAGGCAATTTCATCCCAAAAATCACACTTATTAAGTTTTCATGAAGAAAACTCCACAATTAAGAATATTCTATAAAGAATTAGACATTTTTTTATTGTCTTTTTAAAAATTATTTTCAGAGTATAACACAAATAAAATATTTGTAATGGTTTTGTACTTTTGTTTTTGATTTTGATTCTAAAAAAAAAAAAAAAATTGTTTTTGAAGACAAAAAGAATGTTTGAGATAATAATTGCAGACAGCCCAAAATCTTGCAGGCCCAAAATCTCTTCCTCAAAAGTCTTGTACTCTACAAAGTACAGTCAGTCTACACAGAGTACCATCTGGCCCGCTGGGGCTGCTTCTTCTTCAATAATTTCGCTCAAATTTCTTTGTTTCACATTGCATATTCCAACACCTCAAATGGGTACACTTCACTTTTCTCACTTGCTTTTCAAACTGCACCAAAACCAGAATGTACATTCACAGCCAAAAAAAAAAAAAAAAAACACAACCTTTGTGGAAGTGTTTGATTCATTAGATGTTTTGAAAGGTGGGGTTTTCTTCAAAATTGGACCTTTTGTTCTCCAGGTACAATATCTCATGCTCTTGCTCTCACTCTGTTTCTTGGGGGTCAATATGTATATAGCTGCTAGTTTTGTGTTAATAAAAATTTGATTCATCCAAAAAACAAAGGAAATTTATTTGGGTCAATGTTGGATGAGAGCTATTACATGGAAAGTTTGGATGTAACTGGTGCTACAATGAATTTATTTTTTTAAGCAGTGTTTGGTTGTTAATAATGTCTCAATTCCTTTAAGAAATATAGAATGAATAGATTTTATTTTGTGGGCACCCCTATTTTTGGAGCATTAGCATTATCTGCATTCCACTTCTATATATTGTACTGTTTGAGTGGAACCCATTGGTATGAATTGGTAAATATCAGTTTTTGTTACATAGGTGATGAGAATCATGAAGTATTTTTGGATCTGAGGAGAAAAGTATCTTTATCTCACTAGGACAATGTTAACCATGGATTTTCTAAAAGTAGAGAGGGTGGTGTTTTGAATCTTTAGTTGGAGTATGATTTCTTTTTTGAACCACGACCTCACTATTCACGTATTTTTGTGGGAGGAGGAAGTGGCATTTGAACTGTAGTGCTCATTGGCTTTAGTTGGGAGTATGATGGAGGGAGTGCACTGATTGGTTGTACTTTCCTAGAGATAAAGTGGTATTCCAGTTCCACCATGGTGTTTGTGGAGAAGCAATTTTGAATGAAAAGACATGGTTTGTTGGTCCAAGAAAGCAGTGAAGGGAAATCATTGAGTGGGATACAAAAGGTTATTTTTCATATTTAAGAGGTAGGTATGATATATACTACTCTCTTGGAAGTGGTAATGTTTCTTCAGTGCAATAACTTTGTTGTGGAACTCAATGGGATAAAATGGTCAAAATGCTTCCAGTCCACCTAGCTGGTTGTCAACCAAGTCGTGAAGTGCTGAATTGGCTTAGGTGCATTGATACTGTGCACTGAAAGCAATGTTTATAATTATTCTACAATGCTTCTTATATTGCTTATAAGAAAGGGTGGAGGGTAAGATTGCTGGTTCAAACCCACTACTAGGTGCATTTGTAAACTCACCAATAATAATAAATAAAAAGCTTTTATATTGCTAACTAAAAATGAATTTGAATATATAGAGTTATATATCTTTATTATTATTATTATTTTTTTTAGAAACTAGAGCACAAATATCTGATTGTTTTGAGCCATTACTAACAGATACAAGAGCAAAAAATTTCTTTTCCCCATTTATGTCTTTTCCTCTTGCAAATTTATTCATTCCTAAACACTATATAGATGCACATTATACATCCTCGCTATAGTTCACAATTTTCCAGACTAGCTAAGTTAGAATCCTGGCCAAATTATTTTTCAGTTTTACTTTTACCTAAAACAGAATTGGCCGGTGGTGGGGTAGATGTTTGGGCTGAATAACCCCAACTTGTCTTTTAATCAGGGTTGTGAGAAGGTCTTTCCCAGCATCATGTTAAATATAAACATAGGAAACATCAATCTGTTCTTAAAATGTTATTTTTTTATTCTTTCTTTTTGTAAGTCACAGCATCCTGTGGGTCTTGAACCTACAGCCACACCATCCTCCCAGTTTTTCCTGGGGAGGAGGTGATATTTGAGCTAAAGCTAATTGGTTTAGGATACATGAATTTGTTCTAAAATTAGATCAATGAAATCTAGGGAAATGGGTAACTTTCAGCCTAAATGGAATGATTTCCCTGCCTAGAATATAGTGCTCTTGCAACTTGAATTTGGTTATTTTGCTTGCATGTATTTACACATACTTACATATTATTACAATAACTGCTCCCCCCAATTTTCTATACTTTCATTCTTCTGTGTGAAAATCTTTATTGTTAATAAGGCGTTTTCTGAATGTCTGTAGAATGTAAAAATCCAGTTGGAGTGCACTTGCAGCCAAGTTTAGTTTAGATCTGTTAAAAAAAAGTAGGTTAGATTTCGTATGCCTTGCACAAACTAATTAACCACAAACTGGACCTTTAGCTTGTCTTACGAGCCTCCTGAGAGGCTACCAGGGTCTCTCCACTAAATTCCAAACTCCAAGTTCTAGGGTACTGTTGATGGTGATTCTGAAGAGATGGCACTAGAGAGAGGAGTAGTTTTTGGGAGCACTCATTGATTTCTCTTAGAAGCTTTACATAAGATTTTCTGTGCACTCATTGATTTCTCTTGTTAAGAGGAGTTTTAACTTAGTGGGGAGTTATCTACATAATCGTCTCATCCATTACTTGACATTGCTTATCAAGTCATCCTTAGTTTAAATTCAAACTTTTCTTAGTATACTAATCCATGTGGACAATCCATGGGTTGTAGGTCGGGTCCTGTATCTAACAAGATCTAATTGTATTGTTTCTGAAATGGCATTTGGTATTGGCCTAGAATATTGTACACTTACATAAAGCGTTCGTAATTCTCTTGTGACTGAGTGACATTATGAAGATTTGTTTCCTTGTATGGCACTAATCATTAAGCATAGCACTAATTGCCTTTTTGCCAACTATAACATTAATAGTTTGTGATACTCTCTAATTTCATATGTTATTTTGTTCAAGAATTTTCAGTTTTAATTTTTTTTACAGAAAACTTCAAACATATACCATACTTTTCTTCATTTAACACTGCAATAAGAGCACTGCAGAACAGTGTAGAAGATGTATTTCTCCTTTGAAGAAAAATGTGCGAACATAGCCTAAACCGTTGGTGTTATCAAGGCAATCTAATAAAAATATATACAGAATCAGTAGCATCTATCAATTTATCTCTACAGAATAGCATTCCTATGTTATAATGTTCTGTTGATATTAATTTCTTTGTTAATTCTTTCCATTTGTTGATGTATTTAAACCATCACCATGTGAGGAGAAAGAGTCAGTTGGTAGCTATTTTATAGAAACACTTGTTTTATTTATATGTTATAAAATAATGGAATGATTTTGATTGAAATGCTTCGAGTTGGTGTGTCCTTAAAAAAAAGAAAAAGGAAAGAAGACCTTATTGGGTGGAATATGGAACAAAGTTTATAAACAAACACGTTGAATGTTTTTGCAAACTATTATTTATTATCAGTGAGAAAAGAAAATGACTACGAAAGACGGTAGGCTGTAAGAAACTTCCCCTCTGTGGTTAAAATCATTGGAGGAGTTTTTATTTTTGATAACTAATCAAGCTCCGTTTGATCTCCCAGAAGCGGAAGCTGAATTAGTTGCAGGCTATAATGTAGAATATGCGCGGGATGCGATCCTTAATAGTCCACTGTTGGCGGAAGCCAATGTCCCGGGGTCATGGGGACTCATTCTGACTGAAACAAGGGGTGGGTCTTTACGAACTTAAAAATATTCGATTTTAGGGAAACCAAAAAACGTGAGTGCCTAGCACAAGCCTTTTTGAAAACTCAAGTGATAAGTTTTATTAAGAAATAGACGTATGTAGCCCAAGTACACAGGAAGTATACAATAGGTAACTCTAAAGGTTCAATGATCAATAAAATCTAATAAGTTGGAAAATGAAAATAATCCTGCCGCTGTCATTGGTCATCCACCAATCTCAAATCTAAAGTGGTCGCTTCACACCTCTCAAAGCTTCTAAATTTCCTTTCTAGACAAATGCACTGCATTAAGCAATGAGGGATTGCCTTCCAAATATCAATGTTGCGATGTCAACCAAATCGGCCTTGCCAACAAGCTATTAAGTTTATTACATCTTTAGGGATCTCCCACTTAACTGTATGTGCTACCAGGTGTATAAGATTTGAGGGTGTGGGGGCTGTTCTGATTATCTTCTTAGAATGTAACTAGTATACTGGTAAATCTTGCTGTAATTAGTTATAATATTTGAGATTTTCACCCTTGACTTCCTCTTTAAAGAGAAGCGTGAATAACAATTAAATTTCATTTGGATGCCTAAATCTTAAGGGTGTATATTGATATAATATTAATTCTTTCTTGATAGAGTGGATGTGTTAAGGCATTCTATGGATTTCCTATTACAAATTCACGAGACTAAGCTACGCATATTGATAACTTTATGTTAGAATGAGTAGTTGAGGTATCATCCAACTATCATAGGAATCTGGACTACATACAATTTGGTGTAGGCAACTTGAACATGTTATGCTCAGCACACTAGCCATTCATACTCCATGACCTCTGGATTGTGATGTAAGTCATGAGGTAGTTTTTGCTACTTGACCCCATTGAGGGTGCCGACAGGAGTTGTGAGAATTAGAGCTGCTTTTGCCTTGTAGATTCTCAACATCAATAATTATTTCCTAGCTATGAGTGCTATTTTAGTCGATCTGGAACTGATTAAATGTTTAAATTTAAGGTTCTTTTGACAACTGACAGAAATTGACGGTGTCTGATGTCTAACAGGCTTTGCAATTGTCACCAGAGAACCAACATTGATCAGAAAATTAGCAATGTTTTTTACGCAAGACACTGTATGCTTTCTAAGGTAAGTGCAGTTCTTGGTTATTTTTAGCTCAAGATTCTGGTGTTTACATACAAAAATGTTGCCAATTCAATGTTTGTATTGATGGATGAATCCTTCCCTTAGAATGAGAACTTCGTAGTCCTATTTAATTTCATTGAGCAAGTGGTACTTATATCATAAAAGAATATTGTTGGCAACATGAATCTTTCTTTAATTTAGCAACTGGATTGCATTCATAACCACTTAAATGTTTCTTTTATTCAGCAACTGTCATTACCCCACATAAGGTAGGCCCTTTTCCTGTAAATATAGCCAACCAAAGGTTATTAGTGTTCAGTGGATAACTGGTGCTCTGCTTTATGACGTGTTAAGTTTAGTTTTCCAAGTGTCACTGGTAGTTTGAGCTTTTCAAAAACAGAGGCAAGTATCCAAAACAGTGCATCCTGGAAATTCTGAAGGTGGCAATGCGTCACATAACTTTACACCTAAAGAACAGTACAGTGATAGAAAAGGATCATGCACTGTGTGAATTATTAACACTTTCTCCAACAGATCTGACACAGAGATGCCAATCTCTTCAACAGAAAAATATGCTCCTTTCTCATACTTCTTAATTGATTTTTTTTCCTTTTTTGACTTTAAGTTTGATAAAAATGGAAAGATTCATTCCACTTATGAATTATGATCTGTTACTTGAAAAGGCAATGATAAGAAAATCATGGAGAATTTTTTATTAGCACGACCAGTGAAACACAACAGACCTAGTCATTCCTAAAAGACTCAAAATCAAATATATTGGTACTAGTCTGAGATCCTTGTGAGGTCCCAATAGACTGCTTATCTTGCAAGTTGCAACTTTTACAAATGAATGAAAGGAATAAATAATGAAAAGAAAATAAAAAGAAAATGAGGTTACATCAGTTCCATTTTAGCTAGATGAATTGCACTATTTTAAAAAAAATTTAAAAATTAAAAATTAAACAAAAAAAGAGAAAATGTACATGAAGTTGCTTCAATTCTGTTCTAACTAGATGATTTGAGTGATAGCTCAATGCTACTGGCACCCTATGTGGTGCCCATTGTTTGGGGTTCACCCCACCTTCCCCCCTCCCCCACTATTTACGTAGCAAAAAACAATAAATTTTGTTTTAATTAGATGAATTTCACTAATTATAAATATTTCATCACCTTTAATATATATTTTTATGATCCTTTTTTTTTATTTTTTTATTTATTTTTTTTATTTTTTATATAAAATTATCGTTATACTTGATTAGTCCAAATGTCAACCTTCACAATTCCTCTTTTTCTTTTTTGTTTAATGAAGGCTTTCTAATTTTTGTTACAAACTTCTGCAAAGTAGAGTAACAGATAACTCTAATAGCTTAATAATCACATAAAACCTATTTTTATATAATCTCATTACCCTCCAGAAGGATATATTCAAAATTTTCATAAAGTATTTACTCTCTAAATGCTTATGTTAAGATTCCTACTTCAAATTGAATTTTGGCCTTTACTTGCACCTGATAAAAATGAATAGCATGCATAATTACTTGGGTCTAAAGACACTGATATAATAAATGAAATCTGTCTTTTTGATATGATTTTTAATTATGCAATTGAAACTTTGATGTATCATTAGTACACTGCCTGTGCACTTGGGTTTTATTGTATTTTTTTCTTTTTATTTTCAATGAAGCATATACTTAATTAAAAAAAGGATTTTTAATTAGGCCAAGGAGATTTAACCCAACTACACACAAGACTTGTCCCTCGGCTATTGTGCTTAATATGCCATAGACAATAAAACGAAAGATAGCTTAAGTGCAAATCTATTTAATGTTATTTCACCTTGTGTGTGATCACTTCAGAAGAAGTTAATATTGGGGGCCTCTGTTGATTTTCATTCCCTTTTGAACTGTTGGAGTTGCCAGTGATTTTTTGCCCCAGTATGGTACATATTGTGCTGCTTAGATTAACCAAAAGGTGAAGTGAAAATACTAATTTCCACCTGTTGTTTACTTCAATTGTGACTGAATTATTTTATAACAGTATTATCCACAGTTACATTAACCTCATGTTGAATTTCATTAATTGCATCAAGTGATAATTCCTTGTTGAGGTTGGGGTAAGCCCATTTTTAATTGTGACCTTAATTTCTTTCTTTTTGTGTTGCTCTTGAATTTATGTTGGTGTAGCATGTGCTAGTCCTACATTTGTTTTGAGTATGTCATACCTCTGTGCAGGAAAAAAAAAAAAAAATTCTGGTCTTTTGGGACTGTGTTTCTCAGAGAAAGCAATTAGAGTTTACAAAATTGATATATACATTCTTTATATGACTAGTGATGTCCATTTCCTTTCACAATGCTCGCTAATAACTCATGTAGAAATATCTGACTGTTGAAAACTTTTCTACTAGCCCCTACAGCCTCCCTCCATGTTACACTTTCAATATGTGAAAAAGGCACATGAATATCTCTATTATCAAGATATTGCTTTTGTGGCTGAGGCATTTTCCCACATGTTGCAAGGGCCTCTTAAAAAAAATAGTAATCATTTTGTGAGGCCACTGTCATAAGAAGGGTATTGCTTTTTGAAAAATTCTTTGGCCAGGAGCAAGTACTGCCAATGGGTCATAAGCAGATTTTCTCTGTACAAAAATTTCCCATCGTGGGCCAAAGTGGGCCCGCCACTCTTCCTGTGTAGTGTAGTGGGGCAAATATTGCTTGACCCCTAGGTGAGCCTTTTCACAGTATTCTAGAATTCTTTTGTTCTGAGTTAATATATGTTCTAATCCATCAGTTCCTGTTGAAGAGGGAACTGCAGAGGTCAGGAATGCAACTAGATAGAAAGTATCTTCCTCTGGTGTAATGGCTGAAGTTCTGTTATCCCACCTGAAATCAGAAATAAATAAGTTACTCACTTAGCAAAAATACATAAGAATCTACAAGGTGAACAGCTTGTGTTGCGAAATTTACTTTGATTTGTTCACTGGATAGATTAGGACAGGACCGTTGCTTGTTTCTGTAAGGATATTTCCAAAGACTTCATCAGCAAAATTATTTATTTTGCTTCTAGGGATGAAAAGATTGAGCCATGGATGTGGAACTTCCCACAAGCCTTTTGACCTTAATTTGACCTCAGACACATGAACCCTGTCCAGGAATTCGACGTACGTAACTTCTGATAGGAAAAGTGTTGATGTAATATAGCCTAATTGAGACAACAAATGTTCAATTTCCTGCATAATTAAAACAAATAGATGTCAGAGCATTTATATAAATAAATATATATTTTTTGATAATTTATTAGTTCGTTATTCTATTACTTAGGAAATCTACCCTGATGGTGGGCCATTACATGCCTCACCTGATGTACTACATCACTCTTGTCTTGGTTGAAGTATTTAGCCAATTCCAGGCAGAAGAGAGTCCTTCCATCTGACTTGAAATGGCTGGCTTGAATTGGGTCTTGCGGATTAAAGGATGACCTCCAGTTATTCAGCAGACCAGTCCTGTTTATTATCACAAAACCTTCAATGTAATCAAACGTCCTCCCCAAAGATATTAGATGCTCCTGGTCTCGGGCAAATGTGGCGAAATCCGAGTATAGCACTCTTATCCATTTTACCTGTTCAAAATGTAGAATTGTGTCATGACGATATTCTTTAATGTACCTGAGACATTGTTTAAATGATTTTTGTCTTTAGCTTAAATGTTTTTTGTTTTTACCATATCCGGTGCTGGCTCCAGTGATATTCTTGCTCGGGTTATAATGCCAAACTGGCCAAGTCCTCCAAGAACACTGTGAAAGAGGTCACTGTTATGCTTCTCTGAACAAGTTACAACGTCACCTTTTCCTGCACATATTTGGGTCCAACTTTCAGTAAGAATCTATACTATGCTAATGATAAACATTTTTATTCGTGACTGATGGCTAAGTTTCTTCATAAAAATCTGGTCAAGTGAAGACCAACATAGTGAAGTAACCTGGTCACCTACACTTTCAGTATCATATGATATTTAAACCAAACAAATAAAGCTAAAGTTAGTGTTGTTATAATTTCCCATTTCTCATTTTGTCCTTTGACCCTGGTTTATTCTTTTATGACATGGTTAATCTATTATCAAATGATTTTTAAAAATATTTTTTTTTCGAACCTGTTACAACCTCCAGCTGGTTGACATTACTGATCTGGGGGCCATGCTGAAATGCCTGACCACTGACCCCTGCATTAGACAGGGTACCGCCAACAGTTAGATGTAGGTAGTCTGTCCATGATTTTGGTGTTAACCCATATTTCAGGCTTTCATGCAGGATATTTATCCATAACTCGCCACCAGAGACATCCACATATGGAGAATTTCCAGTGTAAACCTGCATTTCTGGGCCTTGGAGAGACTCCATACTGATCACAACTCCACGGTGTGCTTGGGACTGGCCCTGGAGTGAGTGGCCATGGCCTCTTGCTGCAACTGTGAGCTCTGAATGAGAACCCATCTGCCAAATATGCTTTATAGTATTGGCAATATCAGAAACTGACTTTGGATGCAGTATTGCTGCAGGGAGGAATTGGTACCTGTTACCAAAATCTTTGGCCGCAAAGTGAACTTCATCAAAGGTGAAATGACCATCAAGGGGAAGTGCTTTTAATGTAGAAGGGATGCTTGAAAGACAAAGGTTATTTCTAAAAGCTATACAGCTTAAGAATAGGATCATGAAGACTCTTATGAAAAGAATGTTGTTTTGTCTAACAAAGCTAACTTGTGGGTATCTCATTTTTTTTTGTCAGAAGAGAGGGGAGGCAAAGGTGGAAGGAGTTTTAATGCTATAGCTTTTGTTTCTTTGTGAGCAAAAGCAAAGGAGAGGTTTGGAAGAGCCAAGGAAGTGAAGGGTTAAGTGGAGAATTTATAGGGGAAGGTTTGGGTGGCTAAGAAGTCAACCTATCTTCAGTTGTTAGAATCCGTATGAAGACTGCCTACTTGGGTGGAAGAGTTTTAGGATTTTCTTTTAGTTCTCCCTTCAAAGCTGTTTTCTTTATAAGAGAAGCCATCACACATAAGCCAAGTTGGAGAGGAAAGTCACAAGAAAGAAAGATTGCACGAATCTTTGCACTTTTTTTAACAGTTGCAAGCACAACCCCACCTTTACCATCAAGGAGACAAGGACAACACGTCTCAAAACATATATATGTTTTTTTTTCTCAAACCAAATTAAGGATACTTTTCCCTTATTTAGAAAAAAGTAGCCCCTTTGCCATAAGGCGTATTTTCCTGCCTATAATGAACGTACACACCATATCCGTGTCTTACTCATATGAATGATGAGTATGTTCTTCCTGAATCTATTGTTGTCGGAATTTTAATATCGCGTATCTTCTTTCAGATCAGATGAGAGAGACTAGCTGGGGCTAACCTTGATTCATTTCAGAGGTATAGAGATGGACCAGTGGGATATTAAGGGTCCGCAGGGCACGTGAACATTCAAATGGATGTGTGCTTTGTGGGGGGAAGGAAGATGATTGGTTATGTTGGGGACCTTTTGGGGCCACTGTGATGGGCTAAGGTGGAGAGAGTGAACATGGGGATGATAGCATAGAGGAAGCACTGAAAGATTTCTCGTTTGCCTATTTGCTGGTATTGTTTTGATGCCTTGGTTCCCGTCAATCGGACAAGCTTGAAGGATTCTCTTTGTTTATATGTTTTGTATGCAATTAAATTTACTTTAGTGCATATTTTACTTTTCCACCTTTTGTTGCAAGTTGTGCAAGAGCACCCAATGGGAAATCTGCAGATCCCAAGGGAAGCATCTCCCCCATATCTCTTTTTATGGCTATATTAATCTGTCACCTCCAATGGTAGGCATCTATGCTTGTATAATTCTTTTGTTCTTGAAAGTAGAACAATGTCCTGTGTAGTTTTTGCATGTGGTCCTCAAGATAGTATAAATCACTTGGCACTGTATCTTCTGTACAAAATCTTCCCTAGTAGCCAGCCTTTTATGATTGCAAGAAATGGATGATAATAATGGAATTTACACCCACCTCTCATTTTGAGAAACGCATTATTGGTTTATAAGAATCTATGTAGCAGACAAACTTCTTTCAAGCTGGAAAGGTGTTATGTTATATACAGTCAATAGAAAAGAGCACCAAAATGGAATTAGAATGCTGTGTCCTGAATATTGATGCTATAAATAGCCTCAAAAAAACCCAATTTTCTTCTTTCAGATAAGAATATTCTCACACAAAAAGCTGCTGCTTCAATGATCTCCTATGGTGTTTAATGGGGTTAGTGCTTGTAGGGTTGCTACAACTATGAAAATAATTCAACCTTAAAAACTTTCTTGTAGCAGTACAAATGGTACTATTGGTTGAAACTAGGGCGGTAAACGCCGAGTAGTGTGTGTTTGAGCTTGGTTCGTCAATAAAAATCAAATGCTCAAGCTTGGCTTGAGCTTAAGACAAGCCTAAAAACAATGTTTGAACTCAAGCTTGTGAGAATGCCAAAAAGCTTGAGCTTGGCTTGGCTTGGCTTGGCTTGATTAATTAGTCAAGCCAAGCTCGAGCTTAATATCAAGCTCAAACTTGAGCTCAAGTCAAGTTTTTTAGCTTGGGATTCAAAAAAATTGCATCATCAAATGCTTATATTACCAAAAATCAAGTAAACAAATATATATATATATATATATTTATATATATAATATACTCATTTTATCATGCTTTTAACACCCGTGATTAGAATTTGTTCAAATTACAACTTTACATAATTAAATCCATCCATCATCATTTATTATCTATAGCTTGAGTAATTGTTCAAAATACAATTTTTACATCCACATTTGTCATTCGTACAACTATAATCTTCACAAATCTAAATAAATTAACATTCCAAAACACACACACACACACACACACACATATATATATATATATGAATAAACAAGTTATAAATTAACATTCCAAAATATATGTGTAATGTCATAATAATAAGTTTATTTAGTAAACATATATCAAGCTATAAATGAGTTTAAGCTCGGCATGTTTTGTTTTGAGCCCTATTGTTCACGAGCTTGTTCACGAACAATTTTTTTTGCCTGAGCTCAGCTTGTTTATCAAACAAGTTTAAAACTAAAGCTCAAGCTTGGCTTATTTGTAAACAAACGAACATGAATGAGCTTTTTATCGAGTTGAGCCTGAGTTGTTCATGAACGGCTTGGTTTGTTTACAGCCCTAGTTGCAATGCCATCTCACTTCTACACCTTTAACATTTCTTTTTGGGTGGATAAATTGTTTATAGACTATAGTAGTGTGAATACACATTATTAAAAGACCTACCTAGTAGCATTTGATGGCCTCCTTATAGGTTGTAGACTATTGTTGGGCTAAACAATGGTATAGATGATTACCCTCCTCTAAGTAAGAAAGTGAAAAAATGTTAGAAGTTGTAGGCAAAGTAGACACAATATCTTTCGAAAGATTCATTGGAATGAAAACAACATATATAATTATGGTATAAAGGCCAATAACATGATCATTAAAACCTACACTGTGGAACTCATGGTGACCTACATTGATCTTATACAAGTCAATCTTTTCTAGGATTATAAAATTAAGATTGTTGTAATATGATGTAGATATTGCACTCACTTCCTTCCTTTATGGGGTATGATCTTCCAAGTGTGAACCCTAGTAACATTGTCTTCTCAAATTGTGGTGAATAACCTAATCCTTGATTATTACACGCTTTCTAGAAGGAGACCGACCACTACTAATGAAATGAAGGCTAAGCTATATTACTAGCGTGTTAATTATGTGGGAGAACCTTTTTCTTTTTTTTGAGGAATTTTTTTGTGGGAGAACCTATTTCACCTATTATAGGAGTCCATCGTGGGCCTCTTATGTCCATTTGATGCTTCATTTATGGAATGCAAAGTCTCTTTATTAGTGATAAATGTTGAATTTTGTCATCAAATTAACATGTGTAATTTAGAGATGTAAAGGTCGGCAAGAGGGGGATCCCATTGCACCTTCCATGATTGTGCTCTAGTAAAATCATTGCTTAACAAAATGACATGTCGACTGCCATGTCAGCGCCATCTCGAGCGTTCGATTGGTTCGATTGGCTAGTCGGAGATTGAGGACGGGCCAATGATAATGAGGCAAGTGGGAGAAGTGGCCACTATAGGCCGTAGAAGATAGGTGGGCCTGGCACGTTGGGGTCACAGCCTTCATCATCATGCCATTGACACTAAAGAAATGTGCTTTGGGGGTTGGTAGGACACAAATATGATTTAGGATGCTCAAAACCTATGAGATTATAAATAATTATTCTTATCATGTTCCCTATCCCACTTTGATTCCACTCTAATCAATGTCTCCTTGTGTCTTCCCCCCATTAGGTAAATTCCAAAAGCTAGAATCTCTACTCACTCGTTTTTTGTCGTGACATTTGTTTCATCCACCTTTTCCTAGAGGTTAAAGAGAATTCTTATCTCTTGTGCACAACTCGAAAAAGATAGTAAAGCATCAACCTTTAAAGTTTAGGATTTAAAGGAAAAAAAAAAAAAAATTGAAATGGAGTGCAAATGATGTTTAAAATACTTGAATAGTGGCATGAAATTGAATTGCACCATGTATTTTTTATGTTTAATCTGACATTCCCTCAAAAAAATTGTTCAATCTGACATTTATTTTCATAAGAAAAGTACTAAAAGTACTATAAATTTTACTACACAACCATTACAAATCTATATATTACTAAAAGTTGAAGCGTAGCGTTTAATGTTGCTGCTCTCACGTTGCGCCACATCAGCTGTCACGTCATTCTTTTTTTATTTTTTTCTTTTTTAAAATATAATTTGTCCTACAATTTTAAAATGATTTTTACAATTTTCAGCCCTATAAATGCAGCCCACTACTTATTTATTTACTTCCACTATCACCCTATAATAAATCTGTATAATTAATCCAGCCCACCTCTTATTTATTTAGTTCTACTATCAAGCCCAACCCAAAGCCTTTTCAGTTCAGTTTTAGGGTTTTGTGTGAGCCTTTTTAGCTTAAAGGAAGAAAAAAAAAAAAAAAACAAAAAAAACAAAAAAAAAAAACAAAACGTTGAAGCCTTTCAAGCTTTAGGGTTTTTTTTTTCTTTTTTCTTTACAATTTTCTTATAATTGTTTTTAACATTTTTTTTTAATATTTACACTTCTCCAACCTTTTTCTCTCCCTTACCATTTCATCTCCCCACTACTTCTTCAATCTTTCTCCCTCCCTTACCTTTTCATCTCCCCACTACCCTCTACATTAATATCATTCTTCCTCTTTCCTTTCATCTTTCTTTATTTTTGTCTCTTCTTATTCGTATCCTCTTACTATAAATTTGTCACTATCTCTTCTATTTTATGCATAGTTTTCCCTCACAAAAAAAAAAGAAGGTTCACTCTCTCTCTCCCTCTCCCTCTCTCTCTCTAATTTTTTTGGTGGATTTTTTTATTTTTCTTGCATCTCTACTTTAGGTTGATAATTTTTTATATTCTTTAAAACTCTATTTTGGGTTAATGCGATTTAGTTTTGTTTTTTAAATTGTTGTTGTTGTTTATTTTTTATTTTTTATTCTCTTTGATTGTTAAATGTTATCCTATAATATAGCATATAAAAATATAATATTATTCTATTACATAGCATGATTTGGATAATTTGGTATTTATTCTGTTACATAGCATGATTTTTTTATAGTGCTCAATTTAGATGTTAAACTATGAGACTTTACTAATTTTTGTTTATTCTCTAATCCTTTGTGGTGGACAAAGTACTCTTAATAGTTGTATTAGAAGTACTCTATAATGCCATTTATTTAAAAAAAAAGCAAAGGTTAGCCAAACGAAAATAATCAGATAGGTGACAAATTTTAACTTTTGCAATTTTATTTTTATTATTATTATTTTATAACAATGCATGTATAGAAATTTAATTCTTAGATTTTGCTAATAATTGTTTATTTGATAATATGTTTTGGGCGGCCAAAATTATAATTTCTACAAAGAAAATAACCTTAATAGATTATCAAAAACAAAATTTTATCCTAATATTGGTTCAATTAATCATTGTTAAGTTTTATTAATTTTTTTTTAGTTTACGCTTTTTTTGGTGTTTTGGATGTTCCTATATTACATTTATGATTGTTCCTATAATAAATAAAAATATAATTACGAAATACATTACTCATTATTAGATTAGTTTAAATTGTAAATTTTTTTTTTAATAAAACCACCATAAAAATAATTATCACGCGCAACGTGCGGGTTCGCAGCTAGTCTATATATATAGTAAAAGCTGAGAGAAAATCTAATTAGATTTCAATTAGAGTCTAATTTTGCGCCACATGTCCCATCTAATCTAAGTTTTCAAATTTTTGTACCAAGTGAGTTAATTTAGTGTAAAAATTGGACTTCAATTAAAGTTTAATTTTGCGCCACGTGCCCCATTAAGTTTTTTAATTTTTGTACTAAGTGAGTTAATTCAATGTAGAAAACGAAGAGTCTAATATAAATAAATCATAAAAAATCTAATAATATATCTAACTCTATATATAAAATTAGAGGAAGAAAGAGTTTGATTGATTTTATATTTATGAGCCATTTTTTCTGTAACTAAAAATAATTCAAATTTATAAAGCATTTATGTAATATACTATGACAATGTATGGTCCATTCAATTTAGGAGATACTATTGGATCAATTTATTCTTTTATTTTGTGTTGTATTTTGTAGAATTTTACGATATATGTAGTATCCAACAATAATTTTTAAAATTATATACGTAATAGCAGTGTGTGTAATGAGAAACTTGGTATAATCAATATCATGAAAATTGCAAGGAAAAACCGTTTTAGTACCTTCAAATATCTTGGTCGAATTAATGTCTTATATGTTTAATAACCTAAGCTAATATTAATAACACCACTATAATTTACTATTCTCGTGCGTAAGCACGAATTACATACTAGTTAATATAATAATGAATGTAATTATGAAATTTCAAAATCATAATAAATATTTGAATTTGTTTTAGTAATTAGTAACACGTCAATTTACAAAAGTTTTGTAATAAAATTTATTGTATATCTAATATCACTCTTTTCATGATAAGGAAAATTAGTTACCATCATATCAAATGATTCTAGCATGTAAAATGATTCTATTTGGCAACAAAAAAGTCCCAACTTAATTAGTGAATTGTTACGAATCTGGATGACTGTTCAAATCCACATATTTCCCATTATTATAGTAAGCTTTTTCTATGCTTTATCTTCTTTTTATTAATTTAGTGCATAATTTTACTGAAAAACTGTTAAGGAAAAAAAAATCGGCAGTACTTTTGGTGTTGCAAAGTAAAAAGAGATGAACTGTGCAGCATTACAAACATAATCTACATCTGCAACATTTTTCACTTGCAGACAATTTTTGAATGATGTTTTGCTTAGGAAGTAATTAATCTATGGGGTAATATTTTCTTCATGAATTACATGCAAAAAAATAAAACATATATAGGGTTTTTACCTTTTGTTATAGTTGAATCCAATTGCATACATTTTCCAATTATTTGCTTAGAAGAATAATTGTTAGACTTTGCATTAAAAAAAAAAGAAAAAGGTTCACCTACCTTTTATATATAATTGTCACATTTTTTTCATTTGGAAATTAACCATTCATTATAAACACTAAACTCTGGCCTCGTGAAAGTGCCTTCACTGTTTTGCATTAATTAGGCTCTTTTTTAGTTACACCTTCCTACTCATATGATTTTAATTAACAAATGCTAGGAGAGCTTTTCACTCAAAGTTTGGTTTAATTCTCCTCTAAGAAAGTTCATTACGTATGTATCTCATTCTTTTTATTAGTGCCTTGTATGGTGATTAATTGTTTCATTTGAAAAGGAAATTCCGGCATGCCTAAATGATACTCATGCTTAGCTAGCTATTAATTGAAATATATGCTTTACTACAAAATTGGGAATCTGGTGCTCTCTGTTAGTTTAGTTATCATGAAATTTGATTACCATGCACACACGTAACCATTGTGCAGGACTATCAAGGTACATTTTCCAAAAATGGTTGTAATCAAGTCCTAACATATTTCAACTTGAATCTATCATGTGCTTCCCATTGGATGTGATGTGTTCTTAATTACAAGAGTCCAATTAATTTCAGACCACATGTTAAGCATGATTTGTGACATTTTTTTGTTTTGTTTTTTATTTTTGAGAGTTGTTCAATGCTTAGGTACCAGGGACTCTTGGTGTATGGAATGGTGATTGAAAAATTAAATTAAAAAGATATTTGGAGTTGGGGAATTATTATCATACATTGATTATTGCATACTTATTGTACACACCCTACTATGTGGGTTAAATATGTGTTTTGAAAACATGATTTAAGTTAAAACTATGAAATCGGTATCACAATTTTAATTGAAATTGTGTTTTTAAAACAAGATTTTATAAAGAGTTTGTATGGAGTGTGTGATAAAATTAGCCTTTAAAGTTCAAAATTGATAAAGATATTGATGAAGCTTAATTTAGTTTCATAGTTCAAATTAATATATATTTTTTCTTAATTAAATAATCATACACTTTTAGGCTTATAACATACATTAATCCCAATCATGAGGACCTCAAGAAAAAAAAAATATTAATCCAAACTATGAAACTGATTCAATGTTTCAAATTGAGAGAATCTTTTATAGGCTCCTAGCTCATTCGACTTTATGGTTTTGGTATTTTCTTGTTCAAACAAAAAAGGTGAAAAATGTGAGCAAAAAGCATGGATAACCTTTCAAAGAAGATAGATACCTTCAATTGATAAAGAAAGAACAAGGAATGAACCATTCGATCATCAATTTAGGATCAAGGCTAAGAAAAAAAAAATGTTGACACATAGGTTATCCTTTTCAGCCCATGTGCTTATCATTCATTTTTCTTCTGCTACCACAGCGACAACTTGGTCAATAGTCTGATAACTTTTCGAATCTAAACCTTAGTGCAGCTTCATTTCTAGTCCTTGTCATGAAAAGAAAGTAACATTATACAGTCAACACCTACGTAAGATGACAAAAAAATATGTCGAAAAGATCAAAGTAATATGACTAAACTGACAGAACAGTTGTTACAAAGGGCGTAGTGCTAGTATTATTGATTAGTTCGTGATGAACAATTTATACTTGCTATTAATGACATTTTTTAGTGGCTGAGCTAGAAGTTTTTATGGGGAGGGGTTCAAGGCTAAGCATGATTAAATATAACAAAAAATATTTAAGTAACATGATTCATTAGGAGTAGGTTAGTGTATCATCTATAGTTAATTATACATCAAATTAATATTTCCATGACTCAAAACATAAATTTATTCATAAAAGCTTTAACTTAATAAGTTTTCTTTTTGCTCTTTCATAGTAATATAATAATTTATAATTGATTACGTATTAATATTTTTTTTAAAATTTGTACTTTCAACTTTAAAAATCACTCACACCAGTTCATGTAAACTTGTATAAATTTAAATTGTTGCTACAATAACCACGTAAATACTATTCACATGCAAATCTATTTATTAATACTTCTTTACTAATACACACATAGAGATGATTTGAGAGAGCAATAAAAATTTGATAAAAGAATAATATTTTAATAAGATGTAGTATAAAATAAATAATCTAACGTAGATGTTTTTGAAAAGTGATTATGTTAAAATAGAAAAAGTAAGTTCTTATGTTAAAATAGGAAAAAACAACTTATACAAGTTGATGCGAATGCCCTAAGAGATGACTTTTCCATCACTTACTTTTATCTTGAAATTTTAAATTTTATAAGCTAAATATATAGCCAACTTTAAGAAGTTGTGAAATGCAATTTATGTCTACTATACTTAATCTTATTCAAATACTTTAAATTAATCATGACTCTTTTTTAAAGATATAAGAGATTGTACAATTATATCTACTTTGCCAAAAGTTTTGTAACTCAACTATCACCTCCTAGTGTTTCCAATGAAAACATTCAAGATCCAATCCTCCTTTTTAAATTGTAACTATTGAATTATTCAAAAAAAAAAAAAAATTCTTTCTAATTTTAGTAAATTAAGATGTACTTTCTAATTTTATATAGTAGGAAAATAAGGGAGAATTTAAAAAGTCAGAGAGGCCATGGCAGCCCCCTACCCCTTCCTTTGTCATTTTTAGGGAATTAGATTGTGTGTAACAACTAACGGTGCAATTATTATGTGTTTGTGAGATGTAAAAGTTAGAAATTAAAGATGAAACGGTAAAAATAAAAATAACTAAAAACTAAAAAATTATTTGGTTTAAAAACTCTTTGATTTATATTGCATGGTGCAATATTTCTAACTATTACACTAGATTCGAATCCCATTTTTAATAATAATAATAATAGTAATAATGTGAAAGATAAGGCTTTTTTTTTTTTGAAGGAGAAAGATAAAGTAATGGACTAATGAGCTAATGTGTGCGTGTGTTATTATCACTTAAAAAAAAAAAAAAAAAAGATTCTCTGTCTCTACTCTCTTTTACTTCTCTTGGGTACAACTAAGGAAAATTCACTTGAGCACTAGAGGTAAAGAAAGAACACATATACGAGAGACCATTCATCAATGATGCTTTTTGGGGGGCTTAGTTATGAAGCTAGCTTAAGTATCCTGCAATGACTGGCTGTAAGGACTCCAAATGTTTCATTGTTGCTTTTGATAGGTAAGCTAGCTATAAGCTATATATACAGATCGAGACAGTGCGATAGCAACCCTAGTGGAATGCTGCATCATTAGAGTGCATGTGCTTCTTGAAGAACCTGTTGTTCTCTCTCAACAGAGACTGATGAATCAAATATAGATTTCTGCATTTTGAAAAGTCTAATCGACATGAAAATCTAGAAGCAAGGTCATACACAAAATTTGATGACTTGAAGTTTTTCCCATTGATATATATGTTTTTTTTTTTTGTCATTAAATTTGTTGCATGGATTCGCAGCTCATGCATGACGCAAGAACTTAGAATTTAGAGTTCCAATTGACTCGACTCACTTGGGCTGACCACAAGAACAATAAGACACCAAAAAATCCAAGCAAACTCATGGAAAATGGGGTCCACTTTACACTTACAATTAGTTCAAAGTTTGACTGTCATTTTCTACTCCACAAAGAGGGCAAGTCATTTTCTAAATGATATAATAACAAACGAGCGATTCCCACAAGCTTCAACTTGAAAATTGTTTCAAACTATAAACAATATCTAGTGTGAGAATGTTCTTAAATTGTTCTTTTCAACGTGTCAATTTGTTGAATGACTTCCTAAAGCTTAAGGTACATCCTCCCTCTCAACAAGACTCCATTGACCCATCATATGTGTTTCTTTCAAGTCAATTTTTGTGGTTTTTATGTTTTATTTGTCGGCTGCGAATGGATGCTTCGTCAGGAAAACCATGTGCTGCAATTGGATTCGTTAGGTCTAAGTCCAATGACCAATCTTGGAAGTGAGCTATAGGGAAATCTTGAAAGTTACATATGCATTGGTAGCTAGACATCTCCACCTTTACGTAAGGAAAGTGTGGTACAGTCTAGTCTAGAATATGGGGCTTTAGATTTTTTTTTTCCATAATGCATTATTTGCACCCTAACAATGAAAGAGACAACTCTCCCTAATAACTTCATTCACTTGTATAAGTTTTGTAGAGAAACATGTGTTCAATCTTCTAACTATTACCTGAGGTCCTAAGGAAACTAATACAGCTCTTAGGCCTAGCTTTTATGTAATCTTCTATTTTTTATTTGGATACTAAAGCTAATTAATCTGATTGATGCCAATATTATGTTATGTCTTATTTAAAAATGTAAATCCTATGCTTTGTAGATTAGATTATTTAGCTATGAATGAAGGCCCAAAATTGCTCTACAGCTTAATTTGCCTTTTGAATTACATGACTTCACGACATTGTATTCTTCAATCTTCTCTCTCGTGGCATGTTAGAGAGAGAGAGAGAGAGAGAGAGAGAGGGTTGCGGAAGCCCATTCATAAAATGTGTCAATTTTTCAATATCCAGTCAAAAGATTCCTTATCCAAAAAGGAATGTGTCACAAATCAGAAGAATTGGTTCGGTTTGGTTTTGAATCAAATCTGAAATAATCCAGCTATTGTTCTTAATAATTAAATAAGAAAGTTAATAAAATAAAATAATAACCATGAAAACATTAAAATTTATGATTAATTTTTGACGTAAAGTTGAATATCTTTGAAGGATTTTAATTATAATTTTTTTTTATTCCTTGTAAGAGATGGATAATTTAATTAAGTGCCGGTTTGGATCCAACTTATCACGTCCACGTTTTGCTTCTTCCGCGTTTTCCCTTTTTTTTTTTTTTTTTTTTTTAGCCCGCATTTGTTGACTTTTCCACAGTGAACAGTGCACCTGTGCACTGTTCACAGATCCACAAATTCCACTTTTCAACAACTTTTTCATTAAAAATGGGTCCCACGGCACTATTTACACATTTAAAAATTATTTTTGCTACAGTGTTTTCAGTTTTCAGTTTCAGCAAAATAAGTTCTATCCAAACGGACTCTAAGTAGAATAAAATTGTATTAAGTTGTTTTTATAAAAAAAAAAATTGCTAAGGGGTTGGATCGCACAGTTCTTGCCATCGGTTCGTGCGGTCCAACCCCGGTTTTAGGGGTTCATGGAATTAACAAAAAATTCAGTTCTTTATGCTTAAAAAACCGGTTTTCATGGTCCGACCTCCCGGTCCGGTTCGGGTCTGAAAACAGTACTCCACAGTTGTTAATGGCCTTGATATCCCTGTGGCCTCACACAAATCTGGACGAACATTAACATATTCAAGGTGGAGCCTCCAATGATGGTTAAATTCATGCATGTACCTGCTGAATGCTGATAGGTCTATGATTGGGAATAACAGTAACCAATATGCTATTTTGTCACCTGAATTCCATAGAAGAGCAAGAAAAAATTCAATAATTTTTTTTTTAAATTTTTGTGGGTAATTGCAAGGGTTTCTTTTGGCAAATTGAGTCATAGCTAAATTTCAGCCACACCTAGAGAACCAATAGTTTCAAGCAATGGGGAACAAAAGTTGTGAATTGAACTAGTGTTAAAATGTAATTCTCAAAAATTCAAATTGGAAACAAGCTTGAGATCTATATTTTTTAATAAATTCGGATTTAGAATCGGTACTTTTAACTCAAACCTAATTTTTCTCATTCTTAAGTAAGTGGATCAAGGTAGACCGAATTGGACTGAAGTGGACCAAATGGGCCAAAGTGGACAGAATTGGACCAAATGGACTGAAGTTGACCAAATGGACCAAGTGGACTGAGATAAATCAAATGGACCGAATAGACCGAATAGAACAAATTGGATCAAATGGACGGAAGTGGACAGAATAAACAGAATTGGACTGAATAGACCAATTGGACTGAAATGGGCCGAATAGACAGAATTGGACTGAATGGGCCAAATGGACCAAGTGGACGAATAGACCAAATTGGATCAAATGGACCGAATAAACAGAATTTGACTGAAGTGGACCAAATGGACCAAGTGGACTGAAATAGATTGAAATGCTATGCCAATGTGGCTCAACAGGAACATAGCAATAATAAATACTACGCTTTAGCTTTGAGATATTTTATAGATATAGAAAGGAATTTAAATTTATATCAAAACATAATTTACATGGCTATAAAATTGAATGTGCCTACCAATTGTTTAAGTAATAAATTATTATAATGTCTATCTTTTATTTCTTTCATTTCATTTTAATTTTGGTTAAGATAACATTATAATTTTGTGATGACTTTTGATCATCATGGCAATTCTCTTATTCCTTAAAATATGAGAAATTTGAATAATAAAAACTTATAAAGTTTAGTTGTATATTAGGCAAATATTACACTATAACATAAGTTAGAAGTATATAGATCACCTCAAAATACTATTAATCAAACATACCAAAAAATAATAGAATGGTATATTTGTAGAGATAAATAAAAAAATAAAAAATACTTGTACAAGTTTATAAAATTTATACAATACTTGAAGCAATTTTTTTTAATTTTATTTTATATATATATTACATCTCTTTATAAAATAGTTATATATTTCCACGCATTGCATGAGATTTCATCTAGTTCACTTATAAAATGTATAGCCAAATTTTGATTATACAATCAAATTATATATATATATATATATATATTTATTTATATATATATATATATATTATTGGGGGCCAGCTAGGGGGCAATGGCCTCTTTGATCTGTAAATGGTTCTGAACTTCTGTCCCTGCTCAAGATATCTACTGCCATTGAATAAACCATAGAAGTACCTTTAAAGTACTAATGAGATATATAATGCCTTTGTGAGTTTGGCAAAGTATTTTCGGCTTATACACTATACAGCATGGAATGCTTACCAAATGTGGCTCGGCAAAGATGAAAGTATCTATTGTAACGCATTCCAGTTTTAGCTGATTCATGGAGTTGTACTAGCAAGTAGATGGTGTAAAGTTTTTTATTTTTATTTTTATTTTTTTTTGAGAATCAAGATGGTGTAAAGTTGCCACATGAAGAATAGAGTCAAGCATACGATACCCCATGTCCTGTACCACCAAATACAAAACAATAAGCCAGACAATTTTTTTGCTCTTTTTTTTACCCCGCAATTATTGAGTTGGTAAGTTATCAATAGTAGGTAATAAAATGGTGACCCGATAAATACGAAAATCGATAACAACTTATCGATTTTCATCAAACACTTAAGCTGTAATTATCCTATGCTAATTCTTTAAGAAAAATTTCATAAATAATTTAGAACTCAGACAGAAACTTACAAAAAGAATCAAAATTTAATGAAAATTTGAATAAAGAAAGTGTACTTTTTGAAAAAACATGGAAGTATTGAACAAAAATGAAGCAGGACATTTCTAGCCTAGTAAGCAAGCATTTTGTGAAGGTATTGAGTTCAGCATTTGAATATATATATATATATATATATATATATATATATATATATATATATAAAACCAAGTATACTGTCCATGGTTGGTTGTTGATTCTAAACCTTATGAAACATCCTTTTAAATATCAAATTAAATGTAAATGTAAACATCCTAAGGAAACAAGTTCATCAGTGATGTTTCTTTCTATATCATTTTTTTCTTCTAATTTCTATTTTTAAATGTGTCAGCTAAAGTTTTGAATCTTCTATCCCCCATTGTTCCTTCTTTTCCGGCGTTCCTTCACGATAGTGCCTCCCTCTAACAACGTTTTTTTTATCCACTTAAGCATCATTCCTCTTAGATCTCGACATTCTAAGTATCTATTCAGAGTTTTTTAGCACAACACTTGAAAAATTTAAAGCCAATTTACAAAATGGTGCAAACAATTAGCCCAAAAAGATGTCACACATGCCCTTAACATATGTGAGGATATCATATGCGAATTTCTTTTGGCAAACATTGCTCCTAGTTTTGCCATTCTCTAGTTACCGTATGTTCGGCAATCACTACTACAACTAAATTTTGTTTCACTTTTGTCATCCTCGTGCAACCATGCCTCTACCAAAGTTCCTTAGGACACCAATGATGCCATCATTTAGTCTTAGTATGCAATCACTCTCTAGTCATTGGTGTTACCATTCTTCAATCCTAGTAGCTGTTTTTTGGCCTTCATTGTCATAGACCAGCCATTGTTGCCAACGTTTGTGCATGTTTTATTCCATGACGTACTATTTTACACAAGATATAATTCTGTTCCTTGACGGGCTTTCATTCTAGGCTTGACTTGTTAAGCCTCTACAATGGGTTTGAGGAGAGGTGTTAGAATATATTAGAATCTTATTGTACATACACATATCATAGTTTCGTAGAATGCCATGGATTACTATGGGAAAAATGGGTATTTGCCTCTGATGCTCCGTTTGTTTCAAAGTAAAATATTTATAGGAAAATATTTTACACATTTTACTATATTTGTTTTGTTGTAAAATCTAGTTAACCGTAAAATATTTTCCAGTCAAACTGTAAAATTAAGGCAAGTAGAAGTAAAATATTTTACGCTTAAAATTTTGATAAAACATTTTACATTTTACAATCTCTTACGCATAAAGATCACATTCACAGACCAACCACTCCCAACTCTAGCCCAAGCCAGATAGGGAGAGCACCCACCCGCAGCACAGCCTACAAAGCCACCCACTCTTCTTAGAGATGGAAGTAATTACCTGCATGTACGGCTGCTCATGACTTTCATGGAGCAATTGTATTGCTGTTTTGTTGTTTGACGCTAATCTAGGTTTTTTTTTTTTTTTTTTTTCCTAAGCCCTGTAGGTTTGGGTTTGTTTTGTACAAATCTCCACTGCTAGGCCCTGTCACACAAAAATTTTACAGATCTCTACCGGTGTCCTTGCAAATTTGGGTTTTTTATTGGTTTATTTGCAAATCTGTGTTTATGGCTTTTTGCAGATCTGATTTTTTTTTTTTTTTTTTTTTTTTTTTTTTTTTTTTTTGCAAATTGTGTCCTTTTTTTTTATAGCTAATTTGAGTTTGGGTGGTTTGATTCATGGCTGTGTTTCTAATGGAAGATTTTTTTTCATTTTACCTTGAAACAAACACTTGTAAATGAATTTTCAAATACGCAACCAAACACCGTAAAATGAAAATATTTTCAATGTAAAATATTTCCAGTAAAATATTTTACCTTTGAAAATATTTTACATCAAAATAAACAGAGCCTAATTTACAAACTATACAGCAAAATGCTCATATTTTGAAACTATCTAGCAAAATATTGTCCATGTTTTTTAAACTCGATTTTAACAAAATCAAGTTCTGTGTAAAACTCAATATCCTCAAAACCGAGTTCTATGTATATTTTTAAGTGAAACTTGACATTAGCAATGTCGAGTTCCACTTAAATTTTTTAAAAAAATTTAAGTGACAAAATATGCATAGAACTCGAAATTGTTAATGCCAAGTTTCATCTATAACTTAATTTTGTTAAAATCGAGTTTCAAAAACAGAGGTATTTTGCTAATTAATTTCAAAATAGAGGCATTTTGTTATATAGTTTGTAAATTAGGGGCAAATGCTCATTTTTCCCTTATTTCTATAAATTTGTATTACCATGGACTATAACATGATTAATGGGTTACCAAACTTTAGCTTAATGTACTACTATGTATACCCTACGTACCCTTGGTTTTTTAAAGATATAATTTATATGATGTAATTGTTATGGGCTTTCAATTATGAATGCAGTTCGTAAGGTCAAACTGTGTTAATATTGTATTTCAGCTTTGTCTCTTTACGACCTTTTATTTTTCTTCTTTCTATTTTAACAATTTGAAATTATTTTGCTTAATAGGAAGATGATGGAAAAAAATATAATTAAGATGAAATGGTTATTATAATTATAATATCTTATTGGATGAAAGGATATATTAATTATAGAACTTATTCCGTCTAACTTGTAGAATATTTAGCCACTCTCAATAGGCTTGCTTGCTTGGCTAACATATTAACAAATATTACTATATTTCTTCACATGACGTATCGTATGTCACTATGTTGTTTGAACTCTCTTTTGATATAAATTACATCTTCTACGTACTAAGATCCAAAAAAAAAAAAAAAAAAAAAAAAAGGATAAAAACAGCGCTCTTTGTGTTGGTAAAAAGTACACCAATCACAGAAAATGAGTTTCCTTGCAATTGCAAAGAAATGACCTAAACCTCTTGCTAATTGATTACCCTTCTTTTACTATCATATTTGAAATTCTAATTCTATCTAACCAAACATTCATTATCATATAGCTTTCACTTTCTTCCTAGCTATAATTGTTTAAGCTCTCCTTTACAATCTCGCAGGATACTTTATTATTTCTTACATAAAGATTGTCGTTAGAGATTGTCCCATTCACATTCACTTTTAAAAACCACTGCAGATGAAGCTTTTTCTTTTTTAACTAGCTCTGTTCTACTTTATTGGTTTTGACATTCCCACCTCTTGACACAGCTTGATAAGCTTCAAGATTATAATGGGTGTTTTTTTTTTTTTTTTTTTTTTTTTTTTTTTTTATATGAATCAGCTAGGGTACCCCACGTACGATCCCAACTTTAACATGTTTTGTCTTGGGCAGGCGGATTGAGACCTCTTCTTTTTTCTTTTTCTTTTTTCACTTTGTGTGTGTGTGTGTTCGATCTGTTCTTGTGGTTTATGTGTGTCTGCGTGCATTGACGCGTGGGCTTCTGCGTGCATGCATGTGCATGTATTCGGGTGTGCAAGTGTGTATGATTGAGTGGAACCAATAATTAACTCATGTTTTTTTTACCCTTTTTGATAGGAAAAAAAAATATGCATATATATTCACTGTTTTCAAACCACTTAAACTTAATTATGCAGTGACATACTGTGGCGAAGTTAGAATCTATAAATATATATATATATAATAATAGGTGAAACTGAGAGAAACTCAAATTATAATTTCAAATTAAACACTACAAAAAACGTGCTTTGAAGTTGCGTTTTTCAAAAACGCAGCTTCAAGGGCATGATTGCGCTGCGTTCTACCACTGGACGTATAGCTGCGTTTATTAAACGCGGCTATAGACCACTCTGAAGCCGCGTTTTGTGATCTTTGGGCTGCGTTTAGTTGGGTAGGGATATAGCCACGTTTTTAAAAACGCGGCTATAGACCCATCCGGTGATTTTTTATTTTTTTTCAATATATCCCGAAGCTGCGTTTAATAAACGCGGCTTCAACATGTATAGAGCTGCGTTTTATTCAACGCAGCTTAAACATGTAT
Source organism: Notholithocarpus densiflorus (assembly GCA_030021035.2). NCBI lineage: Eukaryota > Viridiplantae > Streptophyta > Magnoliopsida > Fagales > Fagaceae > Notholithocarpus > Notholithocarpus densiflorus. The sequence continues at coordinate 31,970 of JARYZH020000718.1, forward strand.
AGAGCCGCGTTTTATCAAATGTGGCTATAGGTTTGTTATAAAAAAAAAAAGAAACCCTAAACCACTCTCTGATCTCACCCGATCTCTCACCTTCTCTCTCACTCTCTCCCTTTGACTCCCAAACCCTCACCTTCAACCCACCCCTCTCTACCACCGATCCTCCTCACCGGCACACGAGCACTCTTCTTCTTCTCCTTCTCTCTCTCTAGCTTTAATTGTTCTATGTGATTTGTTTTCTTCACAGATCCATTTCTCAATGTTTATAATTCGAACCCTAAATGGTGTTTTTTGGCCAAACTTTTCAATTTTTTAGTTTGTGTGCTCTGTTTATGTCCTTCGAACTTGTCCTCCAAGACGGACCCCCACCGAGCGGGTTCACTCCGGTCCGATACACCCGTCGAATCTCCAGCAATGGTCCCAGCACCATGGCTATCTTCCTCGTCGCCATCGGTGCTTGGCCCTGGGCAACAAGATCCAAAGGTTCGCAATTTTTCTCAACCTAAAGTGACTGATTTCTATTAGTTTTTGTTTTAGTTTATGGATTTTCTCATCTGGGTTTTCTCAATTTTTTGAAATAGGCTAATGGACATGTCTATTATGCATACATCTTTGTTCTGTTGTTTATATTGGTGTTTTTGGATTTGTGGGTTTGATATACCCTTGGTCTTTATGGCTTTTGCAATTCTTTGAGAATTTTCAAAAATTTTTTTTTTTTTGAGTTGTATTTTATTGAGGTTAGGCTGATTAGCTGTCACTGTTCGAACTTTGAATTGCTCTTTTTTAGGATTTTTGAAGGAATCATTTTTAGAATTCAGATGGTCTTAAGATTCTTAGACCAAGAATGTGTCGATATCAAATGATGATTTATTGTGAAAAGCTAAACCTGTTAGTGCTCTATTGAGTAAAATGCTGGGTTGCTTAGACATTTTTTGGTATATGATTTATTGTATAATGAGGATTTTGAGGCACATGAGAGAAGAAATTATTAAGAAGACATCCAGATTGGCCATATAGAAAAAATTCAAGGAATTGTAATTCTATTTTAAAGTCTGATGTTTGGTATTATTTTGCCTTTGCTTGAGCTTATTCGTTGATATTCTCTTCTCTTTGTGTTCTTTCTTGCTCCTTGATCACTTGTTTTTTTTTAAAGAGATAGTTGCTTATTTTTTTTATTTTTTATTTTATAATAGAAGCTTGGATAGTCTGTGATTTGTCAGGTTTCTTTTTTTGGTTTCATATAATTCCTGCAGCCTTATGCAATGTGATGCAATTCCAGGTTTTTAAACTAGGCTGGATAATATTTTGGTTTTTTTGGGTCTATTTTGTTCCCCTTGATACAGAATGTTTGAAATGTGTACTTTTTTGTTAGGGGTACTACAAATGGGAATGAATTTATGCGTAAACAGGAGCTTATTGATGCGGCTGAAGCTAGTGGGCTTTCTCGGGTGCCAATTGGGTATGTTCATAGTTTTTTATTTTTTATTTTTTATTTTTTATTTTTTTTCTGATTTTGTTAAATAGTTGTGTTTAGGTGGTTTTGGAGGGTGCAATTGATGTTTACGGGACTAGTCTTGTTCTTAGCTTATTGATGCATGCTGAAAGTGAGTGAGTAGATGATGTCCAATTTAGACCAAAGTTTGGATTTTTCGAGTTTCCTTGTTTCCTATGTTTTGTGGTAATACAATTTTTTTTTTCCTGAATTATCAAAATAAGATTTTAGTTTTGTATTCCGAAACAATGTTTGAAAACTATTTAGACATTTTCTCAAACACTTTGTAAGCACTCATTAATGTACCTGAAATTTCATCTCATAGCCACTTTCATTCACTTCAAAAACCATGGTATTCATTTAAAGTTACACTAGCTGTTTCTAAGCATCTTTCTTATTCATAGTCAGAGTGCTAAACACTATTTGAATACTTACAGGTTCAATCCTACAAATGATGATTCAGTATATGTTGCATCCTCAGATGGAACCATTAGTTGCACTGACTTGGAGACCGGAATTTCATTATCTCTAATGAATCTCAATCCTGAAGGGTGGCAGGTGATTATTTTCTCCATTTTCTTTTTGGAGTTAATTAATTATGACTTGTCATGTTATTTTATTAATCTTAAGTGTGAGAGTTGTTTTTCAATTGTATAACTAAGCTATTGGACCTGAAGAGTGATGACTAAAAACCACATTTCTCAGTATTCATTATCTTCAAGTTTGAATCTATGGTATTGGTTTGTGTGTTGATTTAGTTTCTGAAATCAAATTAAGTTTAAATGATTAGATTTCAGTTGCATCTCATAATGCTTTACATACTAGAATTATTTTATTTTTATTTTATTTTTTGTAGTTGTGTGATGGGAAAAAAAATGACATCTCCATGGTTCAGTCTTCAACTCTATGGAAATATCTGTGGTGGCAATGTTTGAAATTTTATAGTAAAAGTATAGGGAAGCCGCAGGGGGTGTTCCACCCCTCTCCTTCCCTTTGTGGGATTTTGGGTTTCTTTTAGGTTGAGGAGTCTGGGGAACAGAGTAGGAGAGAAAAGTAAAGGGTGACTGTTTTTACTTGTACAATTAATGTTATATTATGCCATCAGGCATGGATTATATATGGTTTGCTTGTAGGGTCCAAGCAGCTGGAGGATGCTCTATGGCATGGATATCAACTCAGAGAAAAGTCTTGTGCTGGTTGCTGATAACTTCGGTTTTCTTTTCTTGTAAGTTTTTTCTTAACTGATTTTCTTAAAATAAAGAGTTATATGGTTGGAGTGATAAAAAGATATATACAGATACAAGCACTTAATGAAAAGTGAACCTAAATAGTAAGACACTTAAGTGATACAGTTGGCATTTTGTTTAACAAGTTGATATATTTAAATATCAACTGTAAGTATTCAAATATATGAACTTGATATATTTAGGCGCCTGTCTGTCTAGCTTTGCAATGAGGAGGGGCTTAAAGAACTTTAAGCTCTCTAGCAAAACAATTCACTTGTTGGTAGGTCCCACACATGCTACACTTGTGTGGATTTTGTATCATGAGATTTTTTTGTCCTATAATCTTGTGCACACTTGTGTAAATTGCACATATACCTATAATGCATGTCTATGTAACAATAAAATGGTGGGCACTAATCATTTACAATATTATAGAAGGCAGAAAGGATGACATGATACATGGATGTGGAGGGGAAAAGTATTTTTTTGAGTATAACAATGATAAGTTTTGGCTTCTATCTATATTGAAAACCAGTGTTTACATGTGTGTATTTATAGTTATCTTTGCATAATTTTTTGTCAGTTGATGTTTTATTTTCTTAGGAATTTAAATTCAAAATGAGGACAATAATGTTTGTGACTCATTGTTTATAATATGAGTTATGTTTGCAAAGGAAGATGATACTGAGGAGCAAAAAATGGCAATGAAAGTATTGTGATTGAGTAGGAAAAAAAAAGAAAAAAAAACCCATAGCCGCGTTTGTTTTTAAAAACGCGGCTATAGACAAAAATCCCATGAAAGGCTGTAGCCGTGTTTCTAAAACGCGGCCCAAACATGGTCTATAGCCGCGTTTTGAGAAACGCAGCCCAAAGCGGATCTATAGCCGCGTTTTTTACAAAACGTAGCTATAGGTCTCAACTTATAGGGGGTGGAAAAACGTAGCTATAAGGGGACCTGGAGCTACGTTTATAAAAACGCAGCTCTAGACCCCTGCAGGGGGCTATTGTCGCGCAGGATAGGTCGCGTTTGGAAACGCAGCCCTGGAAAACGCAACTATGGCCTATAGCTGCGTTTTTAGGGTCTATAGCTGCGTTTTTCAAATGCAACTATAGCCCTCGTTTTTTGTAGTGAAAGTTTCAATTTTGCGCCATGTGTCTTAAATTATTTATTCTTAAAGAGTTTTATTTCTTAATTTTAGAATCAAATGTGGGACCACATAATACATATTCATCCAAATGAGTTATTAAGTACAAAAATCAAAGTGTTTAAAATAAATGAATCGTAAAAAAAAAAAAAAAAAAAAGTACTTCACCATAATAAATAAACAAATAAATATGGACAATTTACATTTTATACCTAATAATATCCTTACAAATTTTTTTAAAGAATTGACAACATATAAAAATGACTATCAATAGTGTGGGGACAAAGGCCCAGAACCATACATCTTGGGCTGCGGCTTAGTCCGAGGAGCTTCATGGGCCGAGCAGAGCTGCATTTATTAGATGTTCTATTTCAAAAGATTCATACGTGGGAAACAAAAGGAATTTGATCCAAGGAGGATCTCGTCCTCCGATGATAGAGATGGCCTTCATGAACTTACTGGAAAGGAAGAGATCCGAAAATATCTGAAGAAAAGCTGCTACCACCACATTAAATGCCCTATAGCTACTTTTCTGGCCGCATTTATGTGGAGAAGACCTCTGAACAGTGCTACCTAAGCTATTACAGCTCACAGGGAAGTCAAAGAAGATATCTGATGGGACAATTAATCAAGTAACGTCTTAGATGAGTGACAAGTGTAAGGTTAGGATGACTAGAGGGGAGCTATATAATGTAACAGACCCTTCATGAGAAGGGGGAGATTTTTTTAGAAAAAGAATGTAAATTATATGATACGAAGTCTCCTCGGATTGAACCAAGAACATCTTTATCCAAAAACATGTTAAACACTGTCCACGCCATTCATACCTAATTCTTTAACCCACTCTCTACAAATTTATTGTATTGGGCTTATTGGGCCCAAGTCCTACACGTTTTGGGCTTAAGGCTACAATTTGTGACCCTACAATTGGCGCCGTCTGTGGGAAGAATTTGTGTAATCGTGAGTGCGACGTTTGACAATGGTAGGATCAGGTCCCCATCAGCAGGAGTCCAGGGGCTCCCGTCAACAAGATGCCTTCCATAACCTCGAGCGTAGAAGAGATAGAGAGGGTAGCCTGCATACCACACAGACTAGCAGAAGTTGCCCTCAAATAGGGAATCACTTCCCTCAGGGGCAAAGTAACAGAGCCATGCAAAAGGAAATTGATGATTTAAAGCAGAAGCTACGCCATGCATACCAGCGACGAACTCTTTCCAGTTTTGGCATTTCCTCCAATGATGAAGAGGATATCACTTATAGACGCAGGTTTAGGACACCACCAAGTGAGTATTTTTCCTACGATGAAGAACACATCCACAAGCGGAGACGTAAAAGCCCACCTCTTAAGGGCTTGGGAAATGACGCCATGAGCAAGGCATTGAATCAAATCTCTGGATCACCCTTCACACGTCGGATTGAGGGGGCAGAACTTCCTCGGCGATTCCATCAGCCCACTTTCACTACTTACAATGGATGAATGGATCCAGTAGAGCACGTGAGCCAGTTCAACCAGAAAATGGCTGTTCACTCTAGAGACGAAGCTTTGATGTACAAGGTTTTTTCCTCCAGTTTGGGACCCGTGGCCATGAGGTGGTTCGATGGGTTGAAGGCTAATTCTATAGACTCCTTTAAGGAACTTACCCAGGCTTTTGGCTCTCATTTTATCACATGCAGCAGGATACCTCGTCCTTTGGACTCATTACTGTCTCTGTCCATGCGGGAGATGGAGACCCTGAAAACGTACTCGGACAGATATTGAGAGATGTACAACGAGATAGATGGTGACTTTGAAGACGTAGCCATCAGTACTTTTAAAGGCGGCCTTCCTACCGAGCACGATTTAAGGAAGTCCCTCACTGGTAAACCTGTTACCAGCGTGTGCCAGCTTATGGATCGAATAAGTAAGTACAAGAGAGTTGAAGAAGACCAGCAGCAAGGAAAGGGTAAAGCAAAAGTTATCCCTCAGGAGCGGAGGGATTTTAGGATGGATCGATTCAATAACAATCGGCCTCGGAGAGAGTTCGCTAAGCAGTCAAACTCTGCCAACACCTAAGCAGTCAACGCAGTATTCCGAGAACCAGTACATCAGATTTTGGAAAAAATTAAGAACGAATCGTTCTTTAAATGGCCGAACAAAATGGCAGGGAACCCCTTGAAGTGTAACCAAAACCTTTATTGCCAGTACCATCAAGATCAAGGACATACTACTGAAGATTGCAAGAATTTATGGGACCATTTGGACCAGCTGGTCCGAGAAGAAAGGTTGAAGGAGCTATTGCATCATTCCAGCAGCCAAGCAGGACAGGCTGAGTTTGATTCTAGAAGAGGTGCTTCCTCAGGACCCCCCTTGGGAACGATAAATGTCATCTTCGCTGCCCTAGGGAGAATAGGATCCTGTCCGTTCAGAATAATGTCTGTGGCTCGGTTACTTGCTGAGAACAATAATCTGGAGTCAAAAAGAACCAAGATGGAAATCCAACCAGTTCTGGGTCTTTCAGACGAGAACAAGGTCGGAACTATCCAACCCCATGACGATGCCTTGGTGGTTACACTTAGGATAGGTGGGTATGATGTGAAGAGGGTGTTGGTAGATCAAGGGAGTGCTGTGGAGGTTATGTATCCCGACCTATTTAAGGGTTTGGGATTGAAACTCGAGGATCTAACCGCCTATGATTCCCCTCTGGTAAGTTTCGAGGGAAGAACCGTTATGCCAAAAGGTCAGATTAGGCTACTTGTACAGACCGGTCCTGAAGTGGTGGAGGTGGATTTCATTGTGGTGGACGTTTATTCACCTTATACGGTCATTGTAGCCAGACCTTGGCTTCACACTCTAGGGGCTGTCTCCTCTACTTTGCACTAAAAGGTGAAGTATCCGTCTGAGGGTCAGGTCAGGGAGATCCTTGGAAGCCAGTCCATGGCTAGACAATGCTTGGTGGCTGCCATTTCTCATCAACCCGAGGTTGAATCGACGATAGCTGCTGAGGGAAGTTCGTAGCAATTAAAAACTCCAGAGTTGCCCATCAACGGGCCGTCCGAGGAGGCAAAGTACGATGACTTAGAAAAAATCACTATAGGGGATGATCCGGAGAAATATTTTTAAGTCGGGTCCTAGTTGCCTTCTCACGAGAGGGAGGAGTTGATAGAATTTCTTAAGAAGAACGTTGATGTATTTGCCTGGAGCGCTTACGAGGCCCCGGGGGTGGATCCGACCTTTATCTGTCATCACTTAAATGTTAACCCATCCATTACTCCAAAAAAGCAACCACCTTGACGCCCATCTAAGGAGCATGCAGATGCTGTTAGGGAAGAGGTGAGGAAGCTTAAGCAAGCAGGGGCTATCAAGGAAGTGTTTTACCCTGAATGGCTAGCTAATACTGTGGTAGTAAAGAAGAAGAATGGCAAGTGGCGAGTGTGCGTGGACTTTACAGATCTAAATAAAGCCTGCCCAAAAGATCCTTTCCCCATGCCACGAATAGATCAATTGGTGGATGCGACAATGGGTCATCCTCGGATGAGCTTCTTAGACGCCTTTCAAGGATACCACCAAATACCCTTAGCCTCGGAAGACCAGGAGAGGACCGCTTTTGTCACCCCCTTTGGAAAGTTTTATTACAAGGTGATGCCTTTCGAACTAAAAAACGCAGGATCAACCTATCAAAGGATGATGACGAGAATGTTCGAGCCTCAATTAGGGAGAAGTATCGAGGTTTACATAGACGACATGGTGGTGAAGAGCAAGGTGGTGTCCGAACACGTTGACGACCTCGGAAGCATCTTTGAAATTTTGAGGAAACACAAGTTGCACCTAAACACTTCCAAGTGCTCGTTTAGTGTGGGATCAGGCAAGTTCTTGGGATACATGGTAACTCACAGGGGAATCGAGGTCAATCCCGATCAAATAAAGGCGATTAACAATCTACAATCTCTTCGGAATCCCAAAGAAGTCCAAAAGCTTATCGGTATGACTGCTGCCTTGAATCGGTTCATCTCTCGATCAGCAGATAGATGCCGACCATTCTTCCTCTTGATGAATAAATGGAAGGGATTCGAATGGACCGAGGAGTGCGCTCAGGCATTCCAGCAGCTTAAGGAGTATCTTTCTCGGCCTCCCATCATGTCTAGTCCTCAGGGGGATGAGGTTCTGTTTGCCTACATCGTCGTGGCCCCTTACGCCGTAAGTTTGGTGTTGATCCGGGTTGACGGTGGCGTGCAACAGCCAGTTTACTATGTTAGCAAGTCGTTACATGAGGCCGAGGTGTGCTACTTACCACTGAAGAAAGCCATCTTGGCTGTGGCACATGGTACGCGGAAGCTTCCCCATTACTCTCAGGCACACACTGTCATCGTCTTGACTCAGCTCCCGCTCAAGGCTATACTTCGGAGTGCTGACTACACAGGTAGGATTGCTAAATGGGGCACGATTCTAGGGGTTTTTGACATCAAATACATGTCTCGCACCTCTATCAAAGGCCAGGTCCTCACAAACCTAATAGCTAAATTTGCTGAAACCCCATTAGAAAATGTGCCAGCATCGCAGCACATGGATGAAAAATCGGTTAGCATCATCTCCCTGCAAGAATCTCTATGCTGGAAAGTGTATGTAGATGGTGCAGCAAATTAAAGAGGCTTCAGAATTGGGCTAGTCCTAGTCTCTCCTGAACAACTCATGATAGAGAAATCGTTGAGATTGGGCTTTTCGGCCACTGATAACGAGGCCGAGTACGAAGCTTTACTGGAAGGAATGTCCATGGTTCAGAGAATGGGGGGAAAGAAGTAAAGATGTTTTCAGATTCCAGATTAGTTGTTGGTCAAGTAAAGGGCGAATTAGAAGCAAGGGATGAAAGAATGCAGAAGTATTTAAGTCAGGTTAAACATTTGCGGTCAAGATTTGAATCATTCAGTCTGCTACATATCCCTAAAAGTCGTAACATACATGCAGATTCCCTTGCTACATTTGCAACCTCCTTGGTACAGAGCTTACCTCGAGTTATCCTCGTAGAAGACTTATACAAGCCCACGGAAACAAGAGGGAAGTTGACCCAGATTTGCCAAGTCCGAGTGGGACCTAGTTGGATGGACCCCATTGTACTATTTTTGAGAGAAGACCTTTTGCCAGAAAGTAAATTGGAAGCTGAAAAAGTACAGAGAAAAGCACCTCGCTTCTAGTTGTCCGAGGATCAAAAGTTGTACAAGCGCTCATTTTCTGGACCATATCTGCTATGTATTCACCCTGAAGTATCAGAATTAATCCTTGAGGAGTTACACGAGGGGATTTGTGGAAGCCACACTGGAGGCAGGTCTTTATCTCATAGGGCCATCACGCAAGGCTACTGGTGGCCAAATATGCAAAGAGAAGCACATGAGTACGTAAAGAAGTGCGACCAATGCCAAAGATTCACACCAAACATACACCAACCAGGAAGGATCCTCAATCCGCTGACCAGCCCTTGGCCATTTGCTCAATGGGGCTTAGATATTGTCAGGCATTTTCCCAAAGCAGCAGGGAACAAGAGATATCTGCTAGTCGGTACCGACTATTTTACTAAGTGGGTTGAAGCCGAGCCTCTATCAAACATTAGAGATGTGGACGTTAAGAAATTTATCTGAAAGAGCATCGTCACTCGGTTCGGGGTCCCTCACACTCTTATCTCGGACAATGGTCTTCAGTTTGACAGTAAGGCCTTCAGGAGATACTACGACGAATTGGGAATTACGAATAGATATTCCACCCCAGCTTATCCCCAGGGGAATGGGCAAGCTGAGGCTGTTAACAAAATCATAGTAAACGGACTGAAAAAGAGGTTAGATGATGCAAAAGGGAGATGGGTGGAAGAGCTGCCGCATGTCTTGTGGGCATATCGAACCACACCTCGCAGGTCAATAGGGGAGACCCCTTTTCAATGACTTATGGTGCTGAAACTGTCATTCTCTTGGAAACAGGGTTTTCAACGCTAAAAAGCAGTTCGTTCAATTCGAATAATAATGATAAGCTGCTAGAAAGAAGCTTAGATTTCGTTGAAGAAAGAAGAGAAAGTGCAATGGTCCAATTGGCGTACTACCAACACCAGCTAAAGCGAGGTTATGATGCCAAAGTAAAGCTAAGGCCACTAGCACCTGGTGACTTGGTACTGAGGAAAGTTTTAGGCGCTGCAAAAAACCCAGCATGAGGAAAACTATGACCCAATTGGGAAGGACCGTATCGCATCACCTCGGAAGCAGGTATAGGAGCATATTTTCTGGAGGATTTAGATGAGCATGTAATACCACGCCCTTAGAATGTAAACAACCTGAAAATGTATTATTATTAATAAGAGCTTCTTTTATCATTAATTTCTAATGTTGTGTGAAGATATGGTAATCTCTATTAATCAGTTTTTATTTAAGTGTTCTAAAAATTCTAAGTCATACCAGGTCTCTCAGACCATATGCTTTGGTGAAATTAATACACTTATGTTTGTTATAAATGTTTTTAAACAGAATTTTAGTCATGCCTGATGTCCTCGGACTAGATGCTTTGGGGAAATTAATACACTTATGTTTGTTATAAAGGTGTTTAAACAGAACCTTAGTCATGCCTGATGTCCTCGGACCAGATGCTTTGGGGAAATTAATACACTTATGTTTGTTATAAAGGTGTTTAAACAGAACCTTAGTCATGCTTGATGTCCTCGGACCAGATGCTTTGGGGAAATTAATACACTTATGTTTGTTATAAAAGTGTTTAAACAGAACCTTAGTCATGCCTGATGTCCTCGGACCAGATGCTTGGATGAAATTAAAACTAAAAGACATCTTTTGTAAAGTGTTAAAACTCACACCCTTAAAGGAAGTTAATTGACAATGATATTTTATCAAAACGTTTAAACGAGTCCTAAGTCATGACAGGGCCCTCAGATCATATACAATTGAATTAATTCCCTGGTATCTTTTATAAAGTATTAATAGATCTTAAGTTACAACAAGTCTTTGCTGTCAGCCTTCGACACAGAAAGGTCAGTTCTTGAAGTAAGAGCATGATAGGCCCGTCTGTTACAAGTATTTTATCAAATGCCTTAGCTTGCGGATAGTAAGTCATCATTAATTTTTAATAAAGGCAAATGGCAACTATGCAAGCAAAAGTAGAGATACAAGAGGTAGGAAGGAAAAGTCTATTCTTTAATTGAAAATAAGTACATCATACATATTGGCAAAATCTACCTGAAAGAAAACTCAATTAAAAAAAAAAAAAACAACAACAACAACAGAAAACAAAACAGATCCTATAACTACTTCTTCAAGGGTTGAGAAACCTTCTCGGGACCAATGGCTTTATTCTTAGCATCCCCAACGTCAGATCTTGACTCAGCTGCTTTGGCTTGGGAAACGACGTCCTTTATGGTAAGGGAATCCTAGGCGGATTTATTTTTGGCCGAGGGTAAGACCTTCATACCCTTCCCAACAACTTCTTTGGAAGCCTCAGTAGCTATGATAGGGGCATTTATGTCAGCTATCTGCTCAGGAGGAGGGAGGAGTAGAGCAGTGGCCGGAGGAGGGCTGGCTGGGATCTTTCTGATATGTTCAGGGAAGAACACGTTCTCAGGTTTCCTCAACTTAGAATCAGTAGGAACCCCTGCACGATTAAGTGCTTCTACCCAAGACTCAGTGCAATAATCTCTGCACACTTTAGCTACCTCCTCAGTCAGCCTCTCTTCCGTTTCTCCTACCCCACGCTCATAGGCCGCTTCCTCCGCAGTTTTAGCAGCTTCCATTGCTATTATTGCTGCCTCTTTAGCTTTCTGCAATTCTGTTTTCAGGCTTAGAACGGTTGCTTTCTCCGTAGCGAGATTTATCTGGGTTGTGTAGAGCAGTTTGCGCTGGTCCTCAGCTTGGGCCTCAACATTTTTCAGCCCTGCTTTGGCACTTAAGTATTCGCGCTCTGAAACCTTCAGCTTCTCGGCCAGCTGTGTTTTTTCCTCTTTCAGGATCCCGAGAGTTTTCTCAACTTCGCGCCGAGAATAGGACTCAGTTTCATATCTGTTATGGGCGTTTCAAATCCACTCTTCTGCCACATAAACTTGTTGAGTGACCTGCATAACAATAGCAAATGGGTCATACGTGTGAAAATAAGTGTAATAACACTGATAAGAGTAATAGCTTCTTAACGTTTAATCTGTAAAACAAAGTTAGCTTACCAGGGCGAGATCCCTCTTCAATGACATGAAAAGCTCGGGCTACCTGGTGCGTCTGAGAGCCTCCATATCCCATGGGAGTAAGAGGGGTTGCTCTAAAGTTTGAGCAAGATGGGCCGAGTGACTTCTCTGAGACTCCCTGATAGTGGCATCTCAGGAAATTTAGGCTCCATCCAATTCTATCCGTGGGGCCTAGGGGCGCTGTTGTCGGCGCACTTCAGCATCTTCCCTATTGTCAACAGAGTTGACCCTATTGTCCTTCGGATCTTTGGTTTTCTGTTGTTTAGGGCCTTTCGGAGGGATCACCTCACCTTTTTCTATCTCCTGTATTGTTCTCTTCTTCTTCAAATCCGGGCGGCGTGTAGTCCGAGATTAGCAGGAAGAGGAGAAGGAGGTGGTAGATTGACAGGAGTCTGGGTCTGGGATATGCCTTTCGAGGTTCCCTTTTTGCCCCTATTGGATACTAAGCCTTTCAGAGACGGCCTTCCTTTCGAGCTCATCTCTCTTTTTTCTTCTGAACTTGTATCAACCCGGGTAATAACTAATTCAGGCTGAATAGCTGCGGAAAGCCTGTTGGATTCGATCGCAGAGTCCGAGAACTGCACAGGCCTTTTTGGTATGCCTTCTTCTCCTTCAAAGCGGAATTGGTCTATTTCTTCTTCTAATGACAACCGCGAAGAGGCAATTTCCTCTTCTTCTGCAGCTTCTGCTCCGAGCGGGACTTGTTGCAATGGTATTACAAGTTGAGGAAGGATTTGAGGGATTGGTAGTCTGACTGGGGGAAGATTGTCTCGGGCTAAAAAGTCTGGTTTTGACACGTCCATACGATTGATCCGAGGATCACCAGCTCTGATGGCGTGACCGATTTCCTGAAAGATCCTCGAAATGGGATCGAAATCTAGGATCAGGTGAACAACTCGTAGTTGTCAGTCCTCACTCACAAAAATTTCTGATCGAAGAAGATAGTTGAGGGCCACCACGTTAGTAAGACTGAGCCGAGGAGCAACAAGCCTCTTATCTGCAGAAGTAACCAGGAAACCAGATACAGTTAGACGATTAAGGTCCATTATCAAAGAAAATTATAATAGGAAACATGGGTGGGGGTTAAAAATCTAAATCCTATACTAAGGGATCTAACTCTAAGGTATCCCACCTGTCTCTCTCTCCTGGGTTGGGCAAGGTCGACTATCGTGCCATGCTCCTGAAGTGATGAGGTAGTCATCTTTCATCCCTTTGTTGGACTTGGGGAGGCACGAGATGAGCCTGACAATGGACGACCTGGATTTGAGGTAAAACTCTCCGTCGGTTTGTGAGTGGTACTCATACAGATGAACCACGTTGTGCCATGTGAGGCCCAAGTGAAGATGCTGGTCAAGAGCATCAATGCAACCTAGAATCCTAAACATATTAGATGCATATTGATAAGGGCATAGCCTATGGTTAATAAGATATTCTCGGGTTATCCCACCCATAGGAAGGGTCATTCCCCCTTCTATGAAGGCTATTATAGGAATGACTACTTCTCCTGCCTCTCTAGGTAGAACGATTTCTTCTGAGAAATAATATCACAAGCCAACTGCCTGGGGTATATGGTATTTTTGTTTAAAAACTTCTATTTTTGCGGGGGAATCTACTAGATGCTCGAATCTACCCATTTTTACAACCTAAGACGAAGTAGTTGAATTTTGAAAATAAGGAAGTAAGAACTGGCAGGCCGAGGAGAAAGGCCGAGAAGAAAAATACAAATATAAAGAGCTAAAAACTTACGGGAGCACGTACGTTAATCTCTGAAACTTTCTAGGAAAACCTTCGAAGACTTCTTACAAGAAATAATGACGGAGATTCGGGAATATGGGGTATTTTAGGAGAAGGAGCGTTGGAATTCTCTGGAGCGCTTGAAGATTTCTTTGAAGAAGAAGACAAATGGTTTCCCTCAAGTCTTTATATTAAGGGAGAGAGAGAGGGGAAGTTATCCCGCTCAAAATTCTAAGGAAAATATCAGCTGTTGGATCTGCGCATTGCCGTTGGATGCAGGGGACAAGACGCCTCCTAGAGTAATTAATAACGCTTCGTGGACTGCGAAGCGACAGAAGTAATTATGAAACGCAATCAAATCATATTCCCACACGTGTGGGTCAAATATCAATTGTCCTTATCTCTTAAAAGTCAAAACCCCATTTTTTCTCCTCGGATGGGAGGGAAAAACTGAAGTTTTGAGAGGCTATTGTGGGGACAAAGGCCCAGAACCATACATCTTGGGCTGCGGCTTAGTCCAAAGAGTTTCATGGGCCGAGCAGAGCTGCATTTATTAGATGTTCTATTTCAAAAGATTCATACGTGGGAAACAAAAGGAATTTGATCCGAGGAGAATCTCATCCTCGGGTGAGGGGAGTATAGGATGACTAGAGGGGAGCTATATAATGTAACAGACCCTTCATGAGAAGGGGGAGATTTTTTGAGAAAAAGAATGTAAATTATATGATACAAAATCTCCTCGGATTGAACCAAGAACATCTTTATCCAAAAACATGTTAAACGCTGTCCACGTCATTCATACCTAATTCTTTAACTCACTCTCTACAAATTTATTGTATTAGGCTTATTGGGCCTAAGTCCTACACGTTTTGGGCTTAAAGCTACAATTTGTGACCCTACAAATAGTATTTACATTATATATATATGAATTATATTATGCATCTTATTATATATCTTTAAGTATATCAATACATATGCATGAGGTTACAAACTAGTTTCAAATAACGGGGCAAAATTAAAGACAAAATTGAAAACAATGTTAATTAAACAATTAACTACTTAAACTCAATTACGTGTGGCACGTTGTGGCAAAAATCAGAATTTTAAATTAAAGACAAAATTGAAAACAACATTAATTCAACAATTAATAATGGAAACTATAATAAAAATAAATAATCAGTTATAAAATCTTGTAATCGTCATAAAAAATGTAATTTAAATCTAAACTATTATATATTGTTTATGGATGGGTTAATTTACTTAGTTGCCTTCAACAATTTTTCATATTTTAAAAACGGTTTCATGATTTATTTTTTTCCAATAGTTTTGAATATATCTTTCTTAGTGCATGTGACCAAGCAATTATTCAATATTTATTGATCTTCCATTCCATTGAGTCCATTGAGTTTAGAAATTTTCAATATGATGCAAGAGCCCTTTCAAAAGTATCTATTGCAATTGATTGCTTTTGCTTCTAAAAAAAAAAAAATTAGGTAGAATTCAACTTTATTTTTATACTCTTCTAATTATTTAAAGTTTGATTTTATAGGAAAATTGTAAAGTATAAAAATGTGGAAATAATCAAAATACTAAACAGAAAAGGATTAGTGAAAAGATGGAGGAATTATGGATTACTAAACAATCATATGTTTCTTTAGGCATTTTCGGGCCTCTACGTTGAGTTTATAGGAGAGATGTTAAAATATATTGGAATATTATTGTAAATAAGCATATTATGGTTTTGTAAAAATGCCATGGATTACTCTGAATTTATATTACCATGGACTAACATGGTTTTAGAGTTACCGCGCATTTACTTGAATGTATTCTTATATGTACTACGCTTAGTTTTTGTAACATATAATTTATATGATATAATTGTTTTGGACTTTTCATCGTGAATGTAGTTTGTAAGGTCGAACTATGTTAATCTTGTATTTCCACTTTTTCTCTTTACGTCCTTTTATTTTCTTCTTTCTATTTTATCAATTTGAAATTATTTTTTTCATAGGAAGATGATGAAAAAAATATATAATTAACATGGATTGGTTATTAAATGATTATAATATCTTATTCTTATTGAATGAAAGGGTATATTAATTATATATAGAAACAATTATTCCGTCTATCTTGCACAATATTTAGCCACTCTCAAATTACACTCCGTACTTTCTCAACAAAAATAAATAAATAAATAAATAAATTACATTCCGTCTAGCTTGCACATATTAGCAAATATTACTATATTTCTTCACATGAAGTATCATGTGTTGTTTGAACTCTCTTTTGATATAAATTACATCTTCTACGTACTAAGATCCAAAAAAGGGATAAAAACAGTTCTCTTTGTGTTGTTTTTTTTTTTTAAATGTACACCCATCACAGACAATGAGTTTCCTTGCAATTGCTAAGAAATGACCTAAAACCTTTTGCTAATTGATTACCCTTCTTTTACTATCATAGATAAATTTCCAATTCTATCTAACCAAACATTCATTATCATATAGCTTTCACTTTCTTCGTAGCTGTAATTGTTATAAGCTCTCCTTTACAATCTCGCAGGATACTTTACTATTCTTACATAAAGAATGACTTGATTAGGGTTAACTAAAGCACCCTAAGTGGTGTGTTTGCAAGCTTGAATCAACTAGAAGTTTGGACACGGATGAGGAAGAGACTATTTTTCAACCAAAAGGAAGGATGAAGATCAATCAAGTACTCAACCTTTCTGGCTTTCTGCCCTTCTTGCCTTGAACTCTAGGTTTAAGTACCCCGAGGGGATTTTGGCAGAGTTTCTTTAGGGTAAAAAGTTTTGACCTTTTGGATATTGAAAATGGTGGTATTATAGGGGAAATGGGTGTCTAGGGTTTGATGGGATGCTTGGGCAACCATTGATCAGGTTGGTTGCCCTAGAATCTCATCAAAATGAAAATGAAATGATTTGAGGCTTTCTGTCTAAAGAGTGTGTACGCATCATATACTCGTCATAGTACGCACTCTTTGTCAGCCTTGGCCTTGGGCTTTGACTGTATTAGGTCACTCTTAGGGTTTTCATCCTCATCGGGTTACACACACAATGCTGACCATTTTGGTAGCGATTTGATTTCTCGTCATTGAGACCCGGGGGTTTGGATATAGGTTGGAATGAAATTGGGTATTTATAGTAACAAAAAAGTACCAAAATTAGACAAGAAAACCAATGAAAAAAAAAAGAAGAAAATGGAAAAATAAAATAAAATTTTGAACTCATTTGAACATTCCAGAGGAGGGCATTTTGATCCAACAAACAGTCCCTTTTGTGTAGAATTTTTCTCTTTAGTTTTCTCCCCGATTTGGAGAGAAAACATTTTGGTGGACTCCGGGAGAAAACATTTGTACCCTAGCAATTTTCCCTCCTCTCATCTCTCTAACCAAACATCTACAAAAACTATTTTCTCTCCCCCTTTTCCATCCCCCTAAAATTACCCCAACTAAACGAACTCTTATAGGCTTTAATTTCTCTTTTCTACGTATCTTACTCCTCATCTCCTCTTTAGTCTTCTTTTGTTTTAAGAACACTCTTACATTCTTACTATATTCTCTCATCTTTGGTGCAAAATTCAAACTAAAAGATCAGTGAGATGAAATTGAAGACACTAGAGGTAATCAACATTAAAAAATATTCAAGGATCAAATTTTATCTTTAGCACACTCCTTGTCAGTCTTTGTGCAAACAAGATATAATTATTGTGATTTTTTTGGGTTAATATTTGATTTTATTTATTTATTTTATTTTTGGCTAAAAACGCTTATATTTTGAAATATAAAAAAAACTAGTTGAACCACCCCGTTCGCGTTTCCCATGACCAAACCATCTGGTTCTAGTTAAAGTTGCTTTTTCACCTATTTATAATTTTCAATGATAATTAGATTGGATTGTGCCTAGTTCCCAATTAAATTGGTTGAACCAGCTGGTTAGTCTAGTTTTTAAAACCATGATATTGGGAGAAAGCCAAATCCAACCGACAGACTTGTGAACGGGTCTAGAAATCGGCTGGTTGAACTGCATTTCAAGAGGTTTAAAGATATTGCCAAACATTTGAAAATTTTAGTTAGAATAGTTTTAAACCATTAGAGTACTTTTAAAATAGATTTAACGACATTAAATCCACATTTCCTTAAAAGTAAAACCAATAGACCATTAGCTACTTGTTTCTAACAATCCAACCAAAAATGCGTTTCATTTGGAAAAAAAGGAAGAGGGGGAGGGGGAGGGGGAAAGGCATGGAGGTCATCTAGATCCTAGTGGATTAATGCAATATAATTAAAGTTAAATGGTAATTATTTTATACATCTAATACACACATTATCTCTCTCACAACGTATAAATTCCACAACTTTCTCAATAAAATTAGGTGGGTCCACTTGTGTAGTGGATGGAACAATTTTTACACGGTGGATAACTTAGTCATCATTGATGATATAAATAGTTTAATCAATCTGTTTTCCCAACCTATTCATCAAATAACATTACCATTGGTTTACACATTAACCCCTCCAAAGTTCCCCCCCCCCCCCCCCCCAGAAAGACAAGCAC